>JAJONI010000409.1:0-13851 GCA_022190145.1 Pezicula rhizophila
AGCTTATAGATAACAATAGTTGTAGAGTTATATTCATAGAGTATTAATATATATTAATTTAATTATAAAGTGTTCTAGGTAGAGAGTGATGAGTAGATTTTAAATTTGTTAAAAACTTAAGAAAAGAGTATAATACAAAAAGCTGGTACCACCTGGAATTAAGGTAAATAATGCAGTCTTGAAGTATGACTGTATTCGTGGACCTACCACCTCGGGAAGGAGTTCCACGGGAGCATTAACCCACTCTCTGAAGCAAGAAGCGAAGAACACTGCCTCCAGTTCTGTGGATGTAAGACTACAGTACGCAGGTGGGGATACTGACCGCGGATCACAACCAATGAATAGTTGCTTTCAATTGATTCTTCGCCCAAAATCCAGTATCACCCTCGTAGTATTTCACACGACTTGTTCCAGTGTTAGCCCAAATCCTTCCAACCTTCATAATGGCAATGGCAACAATCACTACACAGCATGCGCTGGTCTCATTTGATGCCAGACGAAGCTTCGGTATCTCAACCCAGAATCGAAGTCGTCAGACGATATCCCGCTCCTAGAGATGCCTTCAATGCCTGTGCATTCCAGTAGAAGGATGTTACTGAGAAGGATGTGCGACCGACTAGGTCTGATTTCAGCCTAGATACATGCAGGTTTTGCCTCGTTAAATGTAAGGTCGCTTAGGAAGCAGCATATCCACTTGTCAGACGGATTTTATGGTTGACAAAGCCTTCAATATCTGGTGTCTGACTGGAGCAACAAGTCCCAACTTGAGGTCATCTACACCTTAGAGGCTAAGCATCTGGTCAAGAAGATGACTGTGGCTGATAAAGTGATGATCTTTGAGCCCACTCTTCGTAGAGTGGCAACCATCACACAATGATAACCATTTAAGTCCGAAGTGCATATATACGACGCTTACTGCTGAAGCATTAATTGACACATTCGTGGAAAATAAGGGACTTGATCGAAGCTTATTCAGGAGATTTCAGTGCATCAATGTCCGGCAGGCGCTTAGTCCACTGCCTCAGGACTATCCTCTGGGGATATGTGATATGAGGAGCATTGGATCTGATGAGGGCAGGCACAATTACAGGATCAAAGTAGACGCTCTGCCGGATCCTCAGAACTTACCTCCTGGGGAGACAAATCCAATACCTGCAGCGGATATATTCGAGTATCGTCAACATCACCGCCAGTGGTTTTTTAGTGATATGGTGCCAGAAGAAGTATTAGTTTTCAAACTCTATGATTCAGAAGAGTGGGGGAAGCGATATTCCCATACTGCATTTTAAAACGAGTTGAGAGTTGGGGCCAAGCCTAGGGAAAACATCGAAACCAGAACTATTATATGTTTATAAGTAGAATTACTTAGATTAATGGAAGGTACTTCAGTTATCTCCGTCGCTTTGATGCCCTCGTACGGGATCACTATATTGTCCTGGAAAGCTCCTCCCAGATGACGCTAATGCCTCCACTCCAGGTTAGCATCATCCAAAAATACTGTTTCGAGTGCTGCCAGGACAAAAGGCACGTTACCTAATCATCTGGGTACTACCGACTTGGAGGGATTACAGGGTCATGCAAGGGTTAGTAGGGTTTTCTCGTAATTCGGGAGAAAGAGATTGCATAAGCTTCAACGCAACGCAAGACTCGGTAGTAAACAACTCTAGACCCTTCCATAGTCTACAATCAGTGACCTATACCATGATCATTAGTATCTATAGAAATATAGAACCCTAGAAGGAAGGAAGAATAGAGTTTCTACGTTCAGTTCTGCCCCAATAAATATGGGTCTTATGTTTATCTGGCTCCGTAGCACAAAGATATTGAGACATAGATGATGACCGAAGAGCTGAAACCCCCATGGTTCTGTCTCCGAAAGTTCTCCAGATATTCGAAAGCGTAGATATTGCGTCAGTGTGAGTAGATTTGATTTCAAAGTTGACCTCTAACTTACTGGTAACTGTATTGGTTAAGGACTGACTTCGCATGGACCGTCTCTCCCAAAATGTGATTAATTATCATCGCACGTATTGCCTTCTCATATCTTTTTTTGCTGAGACTTGCTTTTAGCAAATCAAGAATCAGAGAGATCTTCCGTCCGTCTAAGGCCTCTAGACGGACACCGACATCGTGAGGTATAATTTCAGGGTTGCACCACTTCCTCCTGTTGGAATATGATCAGTTACTGCTAGTAACACTGGTGGCGACCGGAGAGAGTTCTATTACCAATCATCGCTGTCAAGATCATGGCATATAATCTTTTTTCTTTCCTCCTCGGAGAGTGCGGAAACCTATTTGGCGAAGAAAGGATCAGCCTTGTACAGGGCTTCGACGTGTAATGTCTTTTGTCGGGGCAGCTTCATCGTATAGGCTATAAAGACCTCTCTTATAATCCCATCGCTCGTGATACCCACCAATGTTTGCTTCAGTAATTCAAACCAAGGCCCAAAGAGTTGTTTTGGTTTTGGTCGACTGGGAATATCTTTTAATAGCGGGAAACATCTACTTCATCCAATCGAGGGGTTCGGGAATGTCCTGGGGCGTGACTTGCTTAGGATTTACAGGTAGTTGTAAATGGAAGCGGGGCTCAGCATCCGATCGTACTCACCAGTTGGGGAGAGATGACGTTGACTATGGGAAAGTATGTTGAATAGCGAACATATGATTGATGAGTTGCTTCCGGTTTTGCTTCCGTAGAATGGTTATTGATGTCACACCTCCAAGACGCATTGTGAAGCGTTCTCCGCCTAAACAACCACCAACCATCATCCTATGTCATTGCAAATGTACGAAGTTTTTATTCTTGGATCATAGGAAATAATTGTATTGTTCGACTAGTACATATGTCAATCTTGAACTACCCATGCAAGTAGGCCCGCAGGAATGACAAGAGTTCATCCACAGATCCGCCGCTAGTCAGTATGTGCTGATCAGGTCTCACAAGAACCGCTTTGGACTCCCTGCCTATGCCCACTAGAGTTGTCCACATGCCGTCTTCATCAACAATATCTTCTCCAAGTTGTACCACCCTGATATTAAGTGTCCCCAAAGAAATTCCCTGATCTTGGACGAAACGACGAGGTGCGAAGAGAACAAACTCATTCCCATCTACTAGATCTAATGTGGAAATTCTTCGACCTCCAGACACTACCCAAGCGTGTGGTAGTCTCGCACCGGGAACACATTCGGGATTAAAATCACTGACACTTTTCGTTGGAGAACGAGGTGCGCCGTACACGTAGCCGATCTGGAGATCCAAGGAGTTGAAGTGATCAGCGTTGTCTCCAATGGCTTCCATAATCTCTCTCCTTGATTCTGGATCGTCCATTCGTTCCTCGACAGTGGTTCTTGATGTGCCAAATATCGCACGCCCGAGGGAGTGAATTTTAGCCTCATTGGCGCGACTCTGTCGGGAATTTGCCTGCGCGATAGGAATTCTTTCAACCTCGTAAGAGTTCAGGAGATCGTCCGTGGCCCACCCGCTTTCTACAGCATCGATCTTCCACACCAAATTATGTACATCGCCAATTCCAGTATTGATCCCGAGGCCTCCTGTCGAAGGAAAGCAGTGGGCGGCATCTCCAGCAAGAAACCCGTTATGGATGCTCCTCGATCGATAGTATTTAGCAATGCGGGGAGTTGTGTTCCACAATGTGATCCCAATGACCTTATATTCAGTCTGTTCGCCAAGTGACTTTCATTAGAGAAAGATGAGAGAGTTAGTGCCACTTTACTGCCTTACTTCTCTATTGTCTGGAAACGTTCAGACTCACCTGGTCTATGAGAGATCTGCAATATTCCTCTGTGAATGTCTCGCCAGGAGTCTCCAATGGATTGTACGTTGTGACAAAGACCCAATTACTGGATCGGTCGTAGGCAATAAAGTTCCGCTTCCCTGCTGTCTTGGTCATAATGAACCAGAGCATACCAGTTTTTTCCTTGCTAAGGTCCGCTATGAAATTGACTGACACGTAGTGAATGGATGCCGGCGGTCCTCCATCCAAGGTCTCGAATGGAATTTGGAATACCTTGCGGGAATAAGAGTGGGCACCATCGCATCCTAGCAGATACTTGCTAGTTATACGTATTTCACGGCCACTTTTTCTGTCCAGGACTGTTGACTGAATCATTCTATCCTTGAGCTCAGAACAGGCGAGCCACCGCGTTTCCCGCCAAATCGTTACCAAACCTGTGTCGAGAGCTTCCTTCCATAGATACTCCTCCAGTATCGGCTGGGCAATATTGAAGAGAGGCTCGGGTGTCAGTTCTTTTACTGCCTCATCCTGGCGTTCGTAGGGGAGTGACCCGACCTCCAATCCTTTCATGGAAAGCACAAATCGGACGGCATCAGCTTCCTCTGCACTTGCGCCCAGCTTCCGTAAGTGTTCAGTATCTAGACCAGTTTGGCGGAGGATCTCAAGTGAGCGTGGATTTATCGCATGAGCTTTAGGCTGCCCAAGACGTTGCGCATGCTGCTCGAGAACAACTGAGGTGATGCCATGCTTAGCCAAGAGAATTCCTGCTAAAAGACCAACCGGTCCTCCGCCGATAATTAAGACAGGAACCTCAGCAGGATGTTGCAGTCGATATGCATCTTGAAATAATTCTGGAGATTCGAAATTGGGGCTGTTCATGGCTTACTGTAGCTAAGGAATGACGGACTGCAGTCAATTCCACAAGGAGGAATAATAATCCAAGTTCCAGCGTACAAGTACGGGATATAAAAGACCTCTAGAGAAGCTGTGCAGTAGCCCATGTGGTTCACAGCAATCTGGGTTTGGCAACATTTTGATCCGAACTCCCTCCACTTTCCGCGGTTTCTCGAGGAGGGGTAGGTAGGTCTATCAAAACGCTAAGGGTATCCGCTCCGGGGAAGGATTAATGAGTATACTGCTATTTTACTGAATAATCTTGGTTCCTATTGATCTCGCTGCAAGAGGTAAACATCTTATTCCGAATCTTTTACTCGATCCATCGTTTTCCAACACTTTCATCAATCAACATGGCTCAGAGCGAACCTTCGATTAAGGGAGATTAATCGGGGTACTTACTGAATTAGGGATCGATATGAATGAGCTCCAGAGACGGTTGCTCAAACAAGCTTAGTACATTTATCATGGAGTATGTCTAATTTATTATGTATGGGTTACCCGTTTCTCAAGAAGATTATCTCGCCAAGGGCCTCGATACACGACAGAAGATACATTGTGGGGTGAGTTGGCAATCCTGAGGTCCATTGGATGCTGAAAAAATACTTTCCAAATATGAGGAAGTATTCCTGGAGCAATCCCTTCCATACTCACCGCACACACGATTCCTGATCTCAACATTCAAATATAGCATACGCGACCGACAGATTTATTTTTGGATATCTGGCAGCAGGATCGCTAGATATTTTTGAATTGAAACAGACAGAGCTTATCATTGCAGCTTCAATACTCACAATGGGCGCTAATTGACAGTCTCGAAGCCACTGTAAAGCTTCGATGCTGTTGGGGAATTCCGAGGCAGTTGTTTCCTCTGTGGTTGATACTGTGAGACAGATAGGTCGTTGGAATGACCAGTTGTTATCTGATGATATTGTTGTATCTGGTCTCGCCGAAGAACGTAAGTCTAATCTGGTCAAAGAGGGGTGTAGGGAGTAAGGCAGTATTGAGAATCACATTGAACGGAGGAAGAAGTGTGCGACCTCAATTTAATATGGAAACAAGCTCTATTTCTATAGAATCGCAGTGCATAACACTACTAAGAATCAGGATAAACTGATTTTTGGGATAGGTGTTTCCACTATAAGGGTATTTCGTTGGTAATTGCACCTCCGTGATCTCCTTCGCCGCCGTGGAACCGCAGTAAAAATATAATGACGTTCAAAATGATAGATCCTAATCGTAGGAGTGTTTCTGCGGGTATTTGAATATATTTTGGAATAGGATCGAGATTGCAACCATGCAATGATCAGTTGAAAGCTAGAGGTGTTTTCGTTGGGTCTTTACTAGTTGGAATTGTGAAGCATAAAACAACCCATATCTGGATAATTAGCTCAGTGCTTGCCTAAGTTCCTCGCGAAAGGCCTGCTGGCTTCCCCTCAATATCCTGGAGATAGCACATCTATAAAATTTTCATCTAAATTTCTCTATTCTTGTCTTATGTTGGAGGATAATTGGTGTAATTAAAGTTCCAATGTTAAGGTCAATTTAGTGCCAAGCGACTGGCGGAAGGTCTGCTCTGCCCGGAGACATTTTGTTTCCGGATGGCATTAAGCATGTTCTTCAACCAATAAATTTTGGAACATGACCCAGACTTATCCGAGCTGAACAGACTCCGGTATCCGGCTTTGCTACGCATGGTAGAACCGAATATTCGCAGTATTGTAGCCTCTCTCTGCGTGTGAAGGTTGGAGAAGGCTACTTGCAAAGAAGCCCAGCCCAAAACTTACCACTACACTCGATCTGATCGACTAGCTCCCGAGAAAGGCAATGAATACATCCGAACTGTTGCCAGAACATATATACCTGGAAGTTTCATCTCATTCTTGAGATTTACAAACATTGTCAAAGATCAAATCAGTCTTTGTATTCGCCTTCAGTCCTTTAAGAGATTAAATTCGAGTCTCTGCGTTTACTAGAAAGTCGATACCGATAAGATGGCCGGAACCGCTCTAGCGATAGATCCTTGGCTGCTTGCCCTTCCCGTGCCTACAGTAGGAACGAAGGAAGGCTCGATCATTTTACTCGTGTTCCTTACCACCTTCTGCAGTTACATTGTCTATCATCTATACTTTTCTCCATTGGCTAATATCCCCGGACCACGGCTCGCCCGCTTCACCAATCTGTGGTGGCTATGTGTGGTCTTGAGGAGGAATCAGCACCAGGAGTCTATAAAACTCCATGAGGAGTACGGCCCACTTGTTCGGATTGGCGTAAATGAAATGTCAGTCCCACTTGTTCTACAATACTTATGAAGAAGCGTGCTAAAAGAAGACAGACTGGTAGCAGACTTGGAGGCATTCAAGACAATTTATGGTATGACTAATCTGCGACGTAATCTTTAGAAGTAAACTACGGTTGTTGTATTAACGACTATCATCGCAGGTGCTGGAAACAGATTTTTGAAATCCAACTTCTACAGGCCATGGAAGGCGAAACTTAAGTGGAATCTTACTGCCGAGCAAGACGAGAAAGTGCATGCCTTCAATCGGCGGCAAGTCAGTCAGACCTACTCTATGGCCTCGGCGAAAACCCTTGAAGTCTATGTTGACCACGTCATCGAGTACTTCATGGGCTTTCTCAAAGGAAAAACTGAAAAGACCATTGATCTGGGTCGTTTGTTACAGCTTTTTGCAATCGGTATGTCTTCCCTTACGCGCGTTGATATGGGCTAATGCCAATTGTTTCGGGCCTCGAAGATAGTATCACTGAGATTAGCTTTTCGAAACGTTTTGGTTACATCGACATGGGAGATGTGGGAGGCGTCCTTGCCTTATCAAAGGATGTCCTTGCGAGTGGTGCATGGGTTGGCGTCGTGCCTTGGTTATATCACATCCACGCCTTTTGTGCTCCAATTATCGGCAACTGGTTAGGAGTTACTAGGCGTAACAGTGAGTTCGGCGGCTTAGCGGCCCAGAAGATAGCAGAGCATAAGCTTCAGGTACACAACCACAAAGATATTCTTACCTATCTAGAAGAGATTCGACAGAAGAAACCTGATAGCTTTTCCGAGCATGGACTGATCGATGTACTCACGAGCAACCTTTTCGCAGGCTCCGACACCACAGCGATTGCCCTTCGAGCTATGATCCACTTTCTCCTGACTTCACCCCAAGCATTCGATAGGTTTATGGAGGAGCTCCAAGAGCGACGGAACGCTGGTTTAATCAGTAATCCAGTCCTCTTGGAGGAAGCCGAAGCCTGGCCATATCTTCAAGCTGTCATGTACGAAGCGTTACGTCTTCATCCCCCCTTGCTAACAATCTTCCACGGGTTGTTCCCGAAGGTGGCTTGGTGGTCAATGGGACTTTTCTACCTGCAGGCGTAAGACTTATGAAGGTTACCTCTGTACAATGTCTTAAAGCTGATACCTTGTCACAGACAGTTGTTGGATCGAATGCGTGGGTGATTCACCGCCAAGAGGAAGCCTTCGGCAAGGAAGTGAACGAGTTTAGACCCGAACGATGGCTAGACCCAGCCAAGAAGTCCAATATGCGTAAGTTCAATTCGCATTTGACGAGGGGTGCAGCTTGTTAACAAGGGAACAGAACGATACTTCTTTTCTTTTGGTGGCGGTGCGCGTACCTGTCTCGGCAGAAGTAAGACCATTCACTCGTTGCCATTTGCAGAATGAAATTGTATTGGAGCTAACTTCCCTTCCACCCTACAGACATTGTTTGGCTTGAGATGTCGAAGGTAAGATAACTATATCGTAGGGCGTTGTACAAAAACCAAAAAAAAAAACCAAAAAAAAATCACTGATATGTATGCTTCATCCTTAGCTTCTTCCAACGCTTTTCATGCGGTTTGAGATTCGACTCATGGACCCAGCCAAGCCAATGCCCGTCAAGAATTAGTACGTATCTCATTCGTGTTGCGTACAAGCTAAGTAATCTAACTGGTGATATATCTAGCTTCCTGGCGTTTCAAGAGGGCCCCGAGGTTATCTTAAAAGCTAAAGCGGTCTGAGCCGTGGCCATCGACGCAGAGATTAGCACATGGTGGAGAGAGCGCCTGGTTTGACATGTATAGGGTTTCAAGATTTTGCGAAATTTCATGTGCTGCATTCTTTAGATTCTCTCGAGTTTTTGGTTCTTTGGCTGTCAGTCACTCTCTTCCAGACGCATGAGGATTAAGTATGTCTCACAAAGGTGATACAGCTGTAAGATTTGGCTAAATGTCCACCCAAAATGTCTCAAAATTTTGTTTAACTCTTATTGCCATGAACCATTATTCTTGTTACAGGTGTACTAGTTATCGTATTATTAGTAAGGCACATTACCAGTATTTGACCAAGACATATCACCCAAGTCCATCCACAAGTTTGATAAGAAGTCGGGGAAGTCACGAAATTCTGCTGTTGGACTTCCGAATTCTGGTGCTTCTATGGACACCTGGCCCAGGTCACAAATGGGTGACTGATTGCCTTCTGGTAAGGCCGCAGCATTCTCGATATTCGACCATGACCTTGGGTCGGTTGTGGGTACTTGCCTGTCCGAAGAGCTAGTCATGTCCTTCACGCCCGTGCCAGTGGCGGCAGTTGACAAAGCTTCATCGGCCAAGTGAACCGAAAGCTGTTGAAATTCCGAATCCTGTTGACCCTGCTGTAGACGTCGCCCTGGCTGAGGGACTTGATAGAATAGTGTTGTAACCACAGCCGCACACCGTTCTGCTTGATTACTGTAACATTCAAACCGCTTCAAGACCTTGATGGCAGTACGCCATGTATCGAAAAGTGCTGCGGAGGAGATTTCCTTGAGAACTGCAGGATGTAGTCTCGCAGCAACTAAAATGCCAGCCGCAGTATAGATATAGAGAATGCTATACCACCAAGCGGGTAATATGTGATCGAGCTCCACTTGACCTTGGTCTTCAATGACTAAGTTGAAGAAGTTGACGATTTTGAAGGCGATTCTAACACATAGGACAGAACATTGAAGAGCAAACTGCCATGGTATGACCTCTTCAAGCGAGATAACAGCATCATTCGCCGCTGAGCAAAACCGAGACAGGATTGGCCGATAGATCAATAAGCGAACATAGTGATCATGCAACCAAAGCACATTTGTTTGGCGAATATGAGTTTTGCATTTTGGAGCGCCTGTTAGACGTTGGAGATGAAGCGGAAGCCCACGATACCAACACCTGAATTTGTGGTCCATCTCAATAATAGATCCCATGGCTTTGTGTCCGGAGCTACCAAAGTACGCAACATACGGATCCTCAGTTGCGCCGACTTTGTGAGATGTATTGTATGAAGCAAGAAGTGTCTGGCTTATTAACTCGTAACTCTTCAAGGATTCGACAAAAAAGTGGTATTCATCTGGATCAGGTTCGCGTGTTGAGAGCGTCGTAAAACATCCACACTCACTTTCCCCATGAACCAGTGGCAAAGGTACCGAGACTGCTGCGTATGGTGTGATTATTGGAGGACGGCCGAATGTCATTGAAAGAATTCGGTCCATGAAAACACAACCGTGCCAGATCCTACGCAAAACCTCTCGCTTCCTGACGTCGTGTATGTTGGCACTTGTCGAAGGCTGATCCAGTCCAAGGCTTTGCGCGGTCCGTATAGCTAAGCCAACATATATCCAGCAGTGCTGTGAGTCCGTAGTACTTTGAAGATATAGCCCTAGGAGCAAAAAATACTGGACGGTGAGAGCTGAGCGAGTCTGAATGAGCTTAATGTCCAAGTTCTCCCGTGATCGCTGATAGAAAGCATCAGCTCTGGCCAATCGTTCCCTGGGTGGTATAGTTGAGTCCAAGTTCGTGGCGATAGCGAATATCGTGTTCAGCAGGCACAGAAATACTGGTCCCTCTTCTCCAAGAAGGTCTCCAGTCCATAAACCTCTGTACCTATTGTTAACCTCGTCTTTATCCAAGAATGGACACAACGTAGCCACCAGACGCCAAAATGTCTTGAGAAGATGGTCAGCCTTTTGTCTAGAGGGTAGAACGTAGTCCGAAAGTGCGACTTGTCGCTGATATAGCCGGATCTTGGTCTGTGGCTGCGACAGGGGCTCTATTGGGCTAATGGCCCTTTGTGAGCTCGTTGAACCAGTCTGATAGTCAATGATGCTCTTGATATCGTAGACGAAGCTATTCGCACTAGAGTCTTCAACAAAGAGGGTTGAGGTTACAGGAGACAGTTCTTCCGCAAAACCCATCATTGCGTTGACCTCATGAGGTTGATCTATCTCTGTGTGAGATGCTTGCAGTAGCAATTCAGGCGGCGTTGATATTTCGTCTTGATCTCGCGATGCATGCCGTTTTCCCCTTTCCAGCTCCTTGATGTGACGTCGAAGCTGCCCAACTTCTTTCCGAGAAACCCCAGCACCTCGAAATTTTCGCAAGCTCCAGATACATTTTGAAGCCGAACCATGTCTCTTCATACAGGGACTGCACACTACCAAAGATTAGTGACGATTTGCCGCTACAGTATCCGTGCCTCAGCGGGTGGAGTGAGTTTTATATATAACCCTGCCAAATCAATCAAAGTAATCTGCAAGGCATATCATACATACCGGGTCTGCTACCATCACATCTGACCTTCTTCGACCTGCATGCGTCACAGGCAGCCGCAATCCTTTGTCTCTGTGGCCTCATATCTCCGAACCTCTCATCTTCATTCATGCCACTGCTTTCTGCGGTGTGTGATTTTGACACCTGACACATTCTGGTTTTGCTGTTGCTCATGTATATCAATCGGTTGAGCAGATAGATATGCGGGTGTTGGTGGAAGGAGTGCGGGAACTTTGTAGGACTCTGTAAGCGAACGAGGGGGAACTCCTCCGCCATGCGGAGAAATAGAGCAAATCCAACCGCTGAATGCAGAGCTCCGTATTCCGTACCTCGTCACAATCCTCCCCTTCATAGTCATCGAGAAATAGTATCCTTAGAGGATTCGGATCCATGTCCCCGCCTCATTGTATACCGTCATATGCTGTTCTTCAACAGGCTCTAGCCTGCTTTAAATCTACTACCCCGGTACAACTCAAGATTCTTACCTGTCTCGAGTTCTGAACAACTAGAGCAAATTGAACGGAGAACAGATATATATACCAACAATAGATTGTCAGCACTCCACACTGATCGTCTTTTTTTAGTCACGTCCTATTGCCCAAATGAATAAATTACAATCTAGCTCCGCCTGTTTTGGGTTAGTGGTCCCACCGTTACGTCTTTTGGAGCTGTCTATCCCTCGTTGCCGTAGCTGAATGATCATTAATAGATGAAGGAATTTAGAGCCACAGAACCAGTAGTGAAGACGCTCTTCGCCCCAACCCAATAGTCTAGCTTGAGGAATTCCAATTACTTTTACATTGGAGAGCCCGAGCTAGCCGTTAAAACCTTTCTATGATAACTCATGATTCACTTCTAGCCCTTTTTTTTCTCTCTCCCAATGATGCCACGCCGAATATACTATTTTCCATATCGAGAGTTTCTCTAAGGCCAGATTTGGTATAAGAGAGAAAACTTGAGGAAGAGGACGGAAAGTGCTGTATAAATACAAGTTGATTAGGCTACGTAGCCAATTAGAACCCTGGCTGTCACCCATGCTACAAAATGTGGGTTTTACCCGAGCAGGACGATCACCGCAAAGTTGTGCAAGGGCTCGGACGTTGCGATACATTGAGCTGAGATTATTCATCACTGTCACATTCGCCTCTCGCTTTGTCTACTTCAAATTTTCGTAATCAATTTTCCAGGTTGTAGAAGTATTGAAAGTACGATTTTACAGCATTCCATCTGACTGCAGACACGATACAAGCTAGGCAGACGTTGAAATATCTCGACTTTTAACCTTCTTTCTCCCTGTAATGTATCTACTTTCCTTGCAGCTTAGCCTTAATCGTCGGGAAGATGGCCAGAGCGTTCTCATGGCGGATCTTCTTTAATTCATTGGGTCCGAAACCTGAAAAGGAGGATAGACCCTCTTGGGCTTGCGGAAGTCGATCAGCTGGAAGATAAGGATCTAGAGCAGTGAGCTTGAGTTGTTAACCGTAATAAAGAGAATAGAATTGAATTCATACAATCTGACCCAACAAGGAGTTTGTCCGCTCCAACCAACACCTTGAGAGCAGCGAGTTGAGGCTCGCTGGTTGCCACAGCTAAATCATAATAATATCCCTTTAGTTCATTAAGCGACTCGTCATAATTAAAGCTGCCGTGGAATGGGAATGTAGTTTGGAGTGCAAGACGACTAGCAAGGAACGGAAGGACGCCGCCTCCATGGGAGAAAATCAACTTGATGTCTGGGTAACGTTTTCGCGATTGCGTGAACAAAAGGTTGGTGATTGCTCGAGTTGTATCAAAGGGATATTCGATTACCGGCGACGAGATGCCCTTCAAATTTACTTGTGGAACAGGTGCTACTGGATGGACCAGCACTGTCGCTTTTCGGCGATTCAACTCGTCGAACAATGGGTCCCAAGAGGAATCGCCAAGATAGGTGCCGTTATAATTGGTAAATAGGCCTACTCCATCAAAGTGTAGCTCATCGAGGCAGTACTATGGCAAAAAAAAAAGAGACATTTTATTAGCTTAAACGTGGAGGAGACGGATCGCTTGAATTAAGGAAGTCGTACCCGAACTTCTTCGATGGATGCTTCCACGTTCGGCAGCGGCAGACAAGCATACGCACCCAAAGATTTCGAATAGGTTTGGGTCCATTCGAACATCTGATCGTTTAGTCTGCGGGCCAGTTGCCGGGCATGAGCATTGCCGTTCAGGAATGTGACGCCCGGTGCGGTGATGCTCATGATGGAATAGTTGTAGCCATATTGCTCCCGATTCTTCACGTAGGATTCAATGGTGAAGTCTGGGGTCCGGAAGCCCTCGACGTACAAATCTGTGCCATTTTTTGTGGGGTAGCCAGCAGCAATCAATGCCTCTCGATAGAAGCTGGGGATCGGATGAGTGTGGACGTCGACTGTATACGAAGGGTCCATTGTTGGGTGATGAGAGATAGAATCTTGGTGATTCGGATGTTGTTGGTCGATGGGATGCAGCGTTTTCTTTCTTTCTTTCTTTCTTTCTTTCTTTCTTTCTTTCTTTCTTTCTTTCTTTCTTTCTTTCTTTCTTTCTTTCTTTCTTTCTTTCTTTCTTTCTTTCTTTCTTTCTTTCTTTCTTTCTTTCTTTCTTT
>JAJONI010000409.1:13861-25152 GCA_022190145.1 Pezicula rhizophila
CTCTATATGTAGTGGCTCCCCCTCCGCCCCTCCCTCCCCAGAAACGGATCTCGGATCAACTGGGTCAGTACAGTACCAACTTGCTTTACGGACGGGAGCCGCAAGCGTCAAGAGATGGAGAACAAATAGCAATAGATAGATAGATAGATGGAAAGATAGACAGATAGACAGGTGCAAGGGAATCGGGGATTTCGGCATTGCGGCTTCAAAAAAAAACTGGCGGGAATTATCCGCACGCACAGTGGACCACTAGGTGATGTAATTTGGGACACTAACAGCAGTGATGGTGACGGTGATGGGATAGATTAATTATTCGAACCTCCTCTTCCTCTTGTGAGTGGGTGGTCATTGCACTGACCTGCAGCTATTTAATGGTTTAGTAAACATCTATCTACTCTATTACCGAATCTTGGGAGCCGAAACAAAGTTAGATCCCACCAGCTTCACTCCGCACCTCAACCCCAAACCCCCCCCGCAAACAGGCCCTCCCTCCTTCGTTTTCCATGGATGCTTCTTATTCTCCATTCTCCAATTCCCACTCCCCTCCGTTCACCTTGTACGGAGTTATGCGGAAAGAAGCAGTTTTCATCCCTCTCGGCGGCGCTATTTCGGTGAAGACCCTTACTCTTTGACATTCTTAGAAATTCGACGCAGATATGCAATCTTCTACATCTACTGCCGCCGGTGTTGTTCCAAGCGTTGAACGGAGGAAGAGACACCAATCACAAAAGTCTGCTGTTGCTTGTGAGGATTGTCGTAAGCGCAAGAGGAAGTGTGATGGAGTACGACCAATCTGTGGAGCGTGTGTGAAGAGGCACTCTGCACCACTATGTATCTACAATACTGGGAGAGCGGACGATGCCAGAAATGCAAAGTACGTACCAACGGCCTGCACCAATGCATATTGTTCCAGCTGATTCTTTACAGCCACATTAAGCTGCTGCAAAGCAGGATAAGACAGCTGGAACGATCCGCCGCTGGCTCTAGCATCTCTTCGATGCCTGTTGGTGTAGACGAAGTCAAACCCAAACCCCTACCCCTAAGTCCAGGCCCTATATATTGGACCAGCTAACGCGAAGTTAGCTATTGCAAACACCTACCACAGAGTCTGACACAGCTCACCTAGCAAGACAGCAAGCACCTGAAGGCCCGCAGTCCCATGACACCACATGGAATGCGAGCAGGCCTCAGACAGACCCATGCCCACCAGGAGATCCAAAAACATCAGCGACTTCAACCGTTAATGAGGATAATGACTGGGGTTATGATGGGCTTCGAAGTAATGGACGGGTTGATGCGATGGGTGCTATCTCTGGTGAGGCTAACGACGAAGGAGTTGGAGACGCCTCCAACGGTCGTATTTACTTCGGCTCCTCATCAATGCTCAGCTTTATGAGTCAAATTCAAAACGCTCTTAGAATGCCAGTTGAACAGTCCCGAGTTGACGATAATACCGACGATTCGAGAGGGCCGCGGCCTGGAATAGACTTCTCGTCAGAAGCACATCCGGCCGCCAACTCGACTGAATACGGGCAGGACCCAAGCTTCAGCAGCTGGAAGCACAAATTCCAATCTAAGTTCGAGCATTTCGTCCTGCCGCCCCGAAAAGACGCAGACGAACTTTTGGCAAGTTACTGGACCTGGGTGCACAGTATTTATCCATTTCTAGATCGGGAGTCGTTCATCCGTCGGTACGAGCAACTATGGGCTGCAACGGGACCTGATTTAGCAACCCGTCATGATCTCGGAGATTCAGCTCATCAATTTCCTTGGACATACCGAGAACTTCCAAACACTCAAAAAGGTATTGTCGTAGAGAACGTGCTATTCCACACTACAGTCAACCTTGTATTCGCTCTTGGATGCCAATTCCATTCCTCCATTGACCCCCCCGAGAGGCTGATACAGAGCCATGTCTTCTACCAGCGAGCGAAGCGTTTGATTGAGCTTGACTACGACGTCATGTGTCATGGTTGTGTGGAGCTTGTACAGGCTTTCTTATTGATGGCACACTATCTTCAGAACAGCGACATGTCGGGAGCATGTTGGAACTGTGTGGGTGTGGCTGTTAGAGGTGCACAGACAATTGGACTCGATGTTGAAGCTCAACACCATTCTCCTCACAAGGGCGACGCTGATGGGAAGACTGTGACTGAGACCGACCTGAGGAGGCGGTTATGGGGAGGTTGTGTAATGTTTGACAGGTGAGTGCAAGATTCTAGTGGAGTTTTTCATACAAATCTTGCGAGAAAAGTCTCGAGAAAGCAAATTTCGGGTCGGTACCTAGCCCATGTTAGTTTGAAAGCCCACTACGATCTCGTTCCGTATACATTCCGCGGGCCGCTGATGCATCTGTGGTAGAGTCCTTTCTATGATGTACGGAAGGCCGTTCATGATCATGTCTACATCCCCTTCAAACCTCTTCCTACCCTTTCTATCTGACTCGTATGATCACACCTCTATCCATGGAGAGGCGCAAGTCCAATCGATTGAATTGCCGGAATATGTCGGATTTTTCCCAGAGGCCTTAAGGATGGTGGAACTCCTTGGAAGTGTCATACGCACATTCTACCGGAATGGTGACAGGCCTTCCAGAACTGGGGACCATTACCGTCATGGTACACGAAATAGTATGGAATCACCCGTAAGCGAGAAGAAGCAGATGAGGACAATTGAATCGCGAGACTTCCAATCTCTTCTCGAACTAGATGGGGATATCGTGACCTGGCATGAACGATTACCCCAACATTTGCAGGCATCTTTCAATAATGAAAAACATAAGATAAACCAGGATTCGAGTAATGGTACTTTCAACATGCCCATCCGCGGAACTTCTAACATCCATGTGAGACAAGCTAACATTCTATACGTACGGTAAGCAGTTGTATTTCTGCCCATCCAACTTTCTCATCACTCATGTTTTCCATTGAAATCTGATCTAACCTTCCAAGCTACAGGTTTTTGCACACGCGAATTCTCCTTTTCCGGCCATTTCTGTTACAACTATTTGCTACCGATCAACATGGTACCGGGAGTCAAAACACAGGTCAGCTACGTGGCTCGAACTTGCAACAGCTATGGTTGGTTCAAGCAGCAGGCATGTGTGTCTCATTAGCTCGGGATCTCGCAGACTTCATCTTTGAGCATAAAGGACCGGACAATGAAATGCTACCAGAGTGGTGGTGGACAGTGTTTTGTACGACTTACTTGACCACGCCCCAGTCCTGCTGTTTGCGGGTGACTGACTGAACTATAGACATTTACACATGCGCAACCATTTTCCTCGCTGCCCGGCTTTGCTTCGGTCTTGGGACGTACGTGAATAACGCAAGCTTGCAAGAGAGTTGGGAAAAGTGTTTCGCAAGCCTCAAAATACACCAAACTCGCAGCAGGTCTGCTCGGCGATGTCTTCGGGTCCTTGAACTGATCGATCAACGTATCCGCGGAATGCGAACTAGTAAGAAAGTCTCGGAAGCCATCATATCATATCGTATGGGAGATTTAAGAGTCACTAACGTCTTTTGCGACCTTCAGGACCAGTTCAAGACATGGCGTTCTCGACTAACCTCGCCGTCTCGAGCAGTACCCATGCAGCCGGTTACAAAAGCAATGCAGCCCATGCCGGTGGAAACTTTGCTGGAAGTGATGATACCGGGCGGAGACAAACAGCATTAGATACAGCTGTCCCAATAAGCACGCCTGACCAGCTACCGCCAAATTTGGTTTCGTCTGATATGGGCTATCCAAATGAGCGACTCTTTCCTGCGACACCTGATTTCGGTGTTGGCCTAAGCGATCTTGGGGCAGACTGGATGCAAGATCCGGTGGATTTGGAATGGCTGACCTCGGTACCTTTCGAGATGGATTTTGGGGAGATGGCACCAATGGAATAGATGGGTTGCTAATCTGACTGAGTCAAGCACGTCGCAAAGACATTATAATCTCGCGAATGCTTGAGCGTTCTGTGCTACACTTCTAGGTATGGTTTCATGACTATACGCTGGTGGAGCTTTTATGCAGTCAATGAGTAATTCTGGTCTTCTACTTGCTCAGTTAAAATCATTCTCAGCTCAGAGGCGGATGCCTTCCGCTGTCGTTGCTAAATGCGTCAGTCGATCACTAATACAGTAATATCTGTGTACTCGCTTAATAAATTTACGTTAGTCGTACCTAGCATACTCATACTAGCCTTATTTAGTCTTAGGTGGTCTTCATTTTTAGAGTAAGGCTTAATTAAGATAAGGAGTAGAAGTCATTTTGACATTACAGAATCTAGAATTACAACACAAAAATCTATACGCGTGGTGCATTTTGTGGTGTTTTGGGGGGAGGATTTCCTTGGTCGCGTGAACATGTACTGATAAGTAAACACATTAGAGCCTAACGTTGAAGGGCCGAGGGTTGTGATTACCGTGGTGACCAATCTTTCCCGAGGGGGGTTCTCAGCATCCCAGTTTGCGGAGCTTCATCCGCACAGGAGTGAATCTCTCACCCTCCACGAGAGTGGACTGACTCCCGCTGTATACAGAGAGAATGGACGGGTCAGAACTTCCACGATATGGGTGTAGTCGCAACTTCAGGATATTATAATGACTTTGCACCACCTTAACTACTGTGTTGAGATGTGTTGAACTACCTCGATACTCTACCGAGATGTCTGTGATCACTAACGGAGCGAAGACTGGGGTCATCTCTGGTCGGTCAATCGACCAATCAAGGGGCATCAAGGTCATTGTAATTGGCACTGGAGTGTCAGGGATTCTCTCGGCCATCCAGCTCCAAAAACGAGTGCAACCTCTAAACCTCACACTCTACGAGAAGAATGAAGATCTAGGCGGAACATGGTGGGAGAACAACTATCCCGGCTGCGCCTGCGGTAAGTTTTGAGACCCTGCCATACCATACACTCAACATTCGCGTACACATACTAACCTATAAGCGACGCAGATATTCCGGCACACTGCTACCAGCTTTCCTTTGAATCAAACCCCGCCTGGAGTCAATTCTACGCCTCCTCCGCAGAGATCTTGGAGTACTGGAGAAAGGTAGTGGCGAAGTACGATGTACGCAAGTACATGAAGTTCCAATCTCAGGTGACCAAGGCGCAATGGGATGAAGGCAATGCTAAATGGAAGGTCACCATTCAGGATACGGCAGAAAGCGTCGAAATTGTAGACGAGGCAGATGTACTCATCTCAGCAGTTGGCATTCTCAACAAATGGAGATGGCCAGAAATTCCTGGCTTGCACGATTTCAAAGGAGAATTGCTACACAGCGCAAAATGGGATTCCAAATTCAAACACGAGGTATGTTAATACCTGGGTACCTGGGTAAGGCATGCAGTCGTTAGCTCTTGTGCTCAATAGTGGGTAGGGGAAGCGCGTAGCCGTTATAGGAGGAGGGTCGAGTGGTATCCAAATCGTTCCGAGCATCCAGCCAGGAGTTGAAAAGCTAGACCATTACGTACGCGGCAAAACTTGGATTGCAACCCCAATGGCATCGCTGGAAGTGGAAATCCGAACTACGGGGACAGGAAGCAATTTCAAGTTCTCCGAGGAAGAGATCCAACAGTGGCGAGAAGATCCTGCGCTTTACTTTCGATATCGCCGAACCATTGAGAACGAACTCCAATCAAGCCATGCCATGACTGTTCGGGATAGTCCATTGCAGAAGGAAGCCAAAAAAGCATTCATAGCGCTGATGAAAAGTCGTCTGGGTGGCAAACCAGAGATTGCAGAACATCTGTTGCCAGATTTTCCCCCTCTATGTAAACGTTTAACCCCAGGGCCAGGATATATCGAGGCCCTCAGCAAATCTAACGTTGACGTTATCACCACACCTATCCTCAAAATCACCGAAGATGGTATTGTCTGTGAGGGTGGCACCGTGCGAAAGGTTGAGGCAATCGTCTGCGCCACTGGCTTCGACACATCATTTCAAGGAGGATTCCCCATCTACGGCCAAGATGGAATCCTTCTTCGCGAGAAATGGGCTAAACGAGCCGACAGTTATCTCTCCATCACCACTAATCGCTTCCCGAACCTTTTCATGTCTCTCGGGCCAAATTCCGCAATTGGCACGGGAAATTTACTCATCATGCTGGAGTACATGACAGAGTATATCGCTCAGTGTGTAGAGAAAATTCAAGAGGAGAATATTCGTACTATAATGCCGTCTCAAGACGTTGTTCTTGACTTTACCGATTTCTGCGACACCTACTTCAAAGATACTGTTTACAGCGAGGAGTGTTCATCATGGTACAAGACTGGCGGAAAGAATGGTCGTGTAGCCGCTCTTTGGCCAGGCTCTAGTCTACACGCCATCCATGCATTACGGAAACCGCGCTGGGAAGACTTTGACTATACCTACGTCGACGGAAATCGTTTTGGGTGGTTTGGGGACGGCTGGAGTGAAAGGGACCGTAAGGAGCTTGACCGATCTTACTACCTAAAGCAGAGAATGCTCGAGTCGCCATTGGGCGAAGGCGACATTAGCCCGAAGGCGAATCTTGTATAGAGGATGTAAGGGGAGAAGATCAGAAATGAAGGAAGGAAGAAGATTGTAAGCATAGTGAAACTAGATTAGTGAACTATTATGTGCAACAATTTGAGGGGGGTGGGGGGGGGGGAAATAGTGTTGCATACCAGCAATAAAGGCACTAACATCCCCTCTTTCATGGGGTGCATATGGGTTTTGGAATACTGCGTGCCAGCCTCCGAATTATTTGTAATTGAAATGCAATGTCAATTCCGAGTACTCCATATGGTAGATCCTGCCTCACCCCAAGGACGCTTTTTCAGTTCATCTCTCCTCACTCATGGTTCACTCTAGCAAATGCCTTTGCCATATTTTGTTAAACTTGATGTGCAAGCCAGCCAATCAACTAACGAGAAAATTTTGATAACATTCTCCAAATACCGGTTGTATTGCTCCTGAAAGCTCAATGTACTAAAGGAACCGCAAGGTGAAGGAGATACAACAAACTAACAAATAGAGGGAAAGTTTGAGGACTTTTATAAAGCATAGTTAAATACGCCGAACCAGCTTTCATTCCCATAAAGTGAAGCTTGATTTCTTCGTCTACTGTCCGCTCTGCAGTACGTTCCACTCGTCTGAAGAGTTCAAAAATTATACTTAGGCGTTCTTCAAGGATGCCTCAATATATTTATAGTGTTGTCCGGCGCTGATCTAGCTCCACCATTTACAAGAATTTCAAGATGACCGCGGAGATACATAGGACAGCCTAACAAGTCTGAGTTGTGAAATATAATACTCTAAATCAAGGTTCTCGCCTGTCCAATACCAAAAAGTATACCCAATAATTCAAACTCCTATAGCAAGTGAAGGCGGAAGAAATTAAGTGAAGGATTCATTCTCCTTGGAACTCCCTCTTCCGAATGTTACATACCAGCCCTTTTTGGACTGCAAACCAGTACGAATTTGTATAGATGCTCTGCTTCGGGTCTGCTCTCTCGATTGTGTAGATTTGTAGGAGAGATGGGACAACTTTGGACATCTCCATGAGACTGATGTTCCGGCCTATGCAGGTGCGAGAACCTGAGCCGAACTATAATTCCACATTATTTATTGACCAAAGGAACTGTAAGTGTCTGTGTAGCTCAGGATAAATGACTCCTCTGCGGGCAAAATCTTGGAATGTTGAGGGGAAGAGATGCTGGAAGATACTAACCGCAAAAAAAGTCCTCTCCATGGCTTTAAGCTGATCCTCCTCTGCTTCTAGCCAACGTTCAGGCCTGAATATATCCACGTCTGGCCCAAAGATTTCCTTGTTCCGATGGATGACCCACGCATTGATTCCCACGATCGTGCCTTCAGGCAAACGCTTGCCAGAAATCACGGAGCCGCCCTTTGGCACGTGGCGCTCGAGCAAAAATGAGACTGATGGATGGTAACGCATCGCTTCTTTCAAGACAGCCTGCAGGTACGGCATTTCTTGCGCTTCCGCATATTTAACAGGTAAAGACAATTTCCCCTCTGCTTTCTTCTGGTCGATTTCATCTTGCAGTTTTTGGTAACACTCTGGGTGGCTCAGAAGACCATCTACTGCAGAACGGAGGGCGATGGCGGTGGTGTCACTGCCGGCAAAGCTATATACATTGTTAGTCAAAAGTCACCGAAAAAAGATCAATTTTAGTCCAAGTTTGGTCTCGAGAACGTACACATTAGAGCTGGTGTGGCGGATAATATCCTCTACTTGCAACTTTCCTTCATCCTTTGCGTTATACAGCTTTCCCAAGAAATCTTCATGCCTAGTTGAGTCTGCGTCACGTTCACCAATACGTTCGAGAGTAAACTAAGTTACTGGTTAATGTAAGCCTTGCAGAACGGTAGTGTCCTAGATTTAAAATACCTTTAGAACATGATTGATACTGTCCATTTCCGGGAAAAGGCAGGGAAGTAAGGGGTTACCAATCAAAATCTTGTGTAAATAGGGAATTTGGCCCACAACCGCAGCGTAAATCAAAAATCCTTCGATGGTAGCAATTAGAGAATCAATATCGCCTCCTTTTTTCAAACAACCGAAATTCTGGCCAAAAGTAACTTCAGCAATGACGTCCATGGCGTACAGTTGCAACCATTGCCCCATATCCATGGGCTTACTTGTGTTGGCGTAAAGCTCATCGATTTGTTGGAAGAATAATTTTGAACAGCTATCGACGTAGGGTTCAAAGTTTAATAGCGAAGTCATGGAGTAGGCAGTAGCCACCTTGCGTTTCTCTTTAGCATGCCATGCATTACTACGCGTCGAGAAGAGGTTGACTAGTTGGCTCTTTCCCAACTTCATTTCTTGGATTGGATAAAATTCAGTCTGTCAAGAGGTGTCAGAGACGATATACATTTCCGAGTTTTGCACTGCCAGTGAAGGACAGACCAAACCTTTTGGAACCCACTATTGAGCCCATAGATGATGCGTATAGCATCCGGATCCGAAACGCTGACAACATTTGGAGCAATACGCACTAGGGATCCATACTGCTCGTGAAGTTTTAGGTTCTTGGTGTGAAATTTACCATCAGCAACAGCCCAGACACGCCAGAGGCCAGAAACACTGGCTAAAAAGGGGCCAGGGATGTTTCTCAAGCCAGATTGGTAGCGCTGACAGACGAAGTAGAAAAATATAACAAAGAGAACACACCCGAAGGCGTGAGAGTGGACTGTAGCAGCAACGGTCGTTGCAATGTCAGTTGCCCGTTCCAGCACCATATCTCAAGAATTTTCTATGCGACCCGGCCGAACTCCGCATAACAGTTTTTTCTCCTATGTTGATAGAACGTAGTTTATATATATAATATTTATTTAATTTGATTCAGGTATTCGGGGAATTATGCCGCAGTTCTCCTCCCCCTCCGCTTCCACTTTCGCATGGGCCAGCCCATGCAAATCATTACCTCAAAAGCTAACTACAAATCGCCTACTATTTCGACTTCCTAGTACTAGGATCATGAGGCGGATCACTGCGGAGAAAAGTGCGGAGAAAAGTGCGGAGACGCTGCTCCGCAAAGTGCTTGGCCGCGTTCGACGTCAAGATGATTATTGCAGAAGTTATTAAGTAGCGCACAGACGTATTTTGTGTATAAAAAAACTGCTAACTCGCTTATGTTACCAACTCGCTTGTGAACTACGTTTTCTATTTTAATTGTATAAACTTTTTATCTATTAAAATAAGTAGATATACTAGTAATTAAGACACTGGCCCATTTCGCTTCCGCCCGACGATTATGCTCCAAGTGAAAAATGAACAATGTATACCTAGCGAAGAGGGAGTTCCTAAAAAACTTTCCTCCATGGAACAACATAGACAGTTTCCCCAAGCTCTCCAGGCTCCTTCCAAAGCGGCTCCAATAGTGGCAGAGAATATACAGTACTGTCGGAAAAGCGACATTCGATGCATATAATGCCTACTGGGCTCCTACTAAGCGAAGTATCGAAAACGGAACTGCACCTGGCAGCATATTCTCCTACCTCGATGCGAAAGGTTGGGTGAATGAGATTTATGCCTCCATAAACCCAATGTGAACGAGACTGGGTCCATTTACGTGACCGCTCATAACTAACTTAGCGGATCAGGGCCCGGTATTGTAGGCGCAACCGACGGAAGTATACCTTTGATGCATAAAGCACAGAAGGTGCGGTTTGCGTAAATGTTTTCCTCTCGGCTTTGGTTCTTAGAAACAATACCTCATCCTCAGAATAGAAACTGAATCCTAAAAATTTGCTCCTCCTGAAACTCTTAGAACATACCACCGTTCGTTTACAGGCCGGAGGCTTTGCAAAGGTTAGGCACTTTAGGTCGGTGATGGACACGTCGGTCACGAATGCTTTGGGTATAGTGAGGGGCAAGTCTGTCAATTGTTCAACGTCTAAAGAGGTGTTAACGTCCGTGAAGCTATCTACATAGTCTGTGGTCGGCGTATAGAATAGCACGTGATCGTAAGGCATGTGACACCCCCCGACTAGGTCGGGACAAGGAATTCCACTTCGTCGCCTTCCTTCACGCTGTTCCCTAAAACAGCCCTGTATGCACAGGTGCTCCCTTCCAAAATCCAGATTCCAATCTTCTTGCCAGCTTTCCAGATTTCGATAGTGATTGGCTCAGCGATTTTGTTGGTGATATCAACCACTATTGCGCCAGCGACCAACTTCCCTCCCTTAACAACTATATTGCCAATAGCTCGTGCTCCACCTCCAAGAATAACCTTGAAGCTACTCAAGTCGCGCTTAGTATGGTCCAATCTGCTAAATTGTAAGCTAATGTCGTAAAATACCAAACCATAACTTACGAGTACTTCTCAAGAGGGAGAGACAAGTCCATTGGGATATACTCTTCTGCAACAGCGCTCCTATAGCCTAAGTCGCTAGGTGGAAGAGCAGATGCAGCGGCATTGTGAGAGAGGAGTAACAGTGGTACCAAAAGTGTGAGCTTCATTTTGCAAAATAGTGGCTTTGGGTTGCATTTATGGCTGCGTCTGAAGCTGGTGCGGGATAAGATGACTTGAGAAGAGAGGAAAACACTGTTGATTTATAAAAGTGATTGAGGTGTTGGCTCATAGATATACTATTTTGAAAAGATAGAAATCCGAGATGAGAAAAACACATTTGCTATCAAAAGTTCTAAACGATACAGTTCGTATTCGCTCGCGCTGAAAAAAGTATAAGATTGATGAAGATGTATCATTTTTGAAAAGGCAGAAATCCGGCATGAGAAAAAACACATTCACTATCAAAAGTTTTAAACATTACTGTCTGTATTCGCAGACCCGAGAAAAAGT
>JAJONI010000410.1:0-25129 GCA_022190145.1 Pezicula rhizophila
ATAAAGAATTAATTCGAGTATTAATAGCAACAACACCTCCCTTGAATAATTGAGAGGCTTCATAAGAGAAAAGAGACAATAAAAGAAAAATATTTAATCAAAGGAAATGAATATATTCAAAACAACGTGCTGTATCTGTAACAGAAACATGCCACTAAACACATTTTAAGCTACCTCAAATCAACTCAGGAGGAA
Source organism: Pezicula rhizophila (assembly GCA_022190145.1). Lineage (NCBI taxonomy): Eukaryota > Fungi > Ascomycota > Leotiomycetes > Helotiales > Dermateaceae > Pezicula > Pezicula rhizophila. Next base: position 196 of record JAJONI010000410.1, read on the forward strand.
CTCGCTTACCTACACTATTGCAGCTTTTACGGTGGCCAGTAGTTGAGCTTACACCATATACTGCAGAGGCCTGCAGAGAGCAAAGCTATCTGCTCAACCAAAGAGCTGCTCTCGCAACAGAGAAGAGTAAGAGGCCGAGTCCAAGCACCTCTGAAGAGCATGTCCTTTCTATCAATGCCATAACATGACTCAGAATCCTCCAGGCATATTCTTCCACTAGCAAAGAAATCAAGTTTCTACTGTGGACAAAGCTTCTAACTGTTGTCACTAGCGCAGTCGCTGCTACGCAAACAGCAGCTGCCACGACAAGAGTTTTTCCGGTACACATCAGATGAAAGGCTAACACAATAATACTACAATGTGAAGGGCATGACAGACTTCAGCAATCTTGGGACATATTTAACATAATGATTTTCAACATAACAAGTGGTTTTCAATGTTAGCAGAGGTTTCCAGATGGAAAGTAAACGGCAGCTCAGTTTTTGGATTTGAAAATACGCTGTATATTGTGATAGACCTAACAATCCAGAACATTCAAAGCTTGGATTGATTAAGCTGATGCTGTTGGTTGGTGCTGTGCCTAATCTGCATGTAACAGCAAGCTGCTGTGGCTGATATTTTGTACCCCAAGGTACTCTCCATGCAGTCCCTGACGACTTTCTTACCACTGATATGATTAAACCGCAATCCCAGCAAGTGTTGAATATTACGGCCAATAAATTAATGAGGAAAACAGGACCATGATATTCTCTGTTTACAGAGACGGGGGAATGAAGAAGATATAGGTGTGAAGTGGTCGTACCGTCCTCAGCAAGTTCCGCAACCTCCCGCTGTATAGGCCCGTTTAACTCGTACAAGAAGAGCATTGTTTGTACAACATTCTCATCTGTGGTCCCTGTTCCCATCCTGTGGAATTTCTTTTCAGTGCGTTTCCTTCAAGTCTATGTCACGGCGAAAGAGTCGACGTGCGACTCAGACAATCATGCTAGCGCCTCGTGCCCTGGTTGGAGGCGCTATCTTCTTCACTGCCTTCTATTTTTTGTCGTTACGTAGGGGTTGCTATAGAGGAATCCAGTTTGACCACAACAGTAGCCTTTCAACACTTGAAGCTGACGTTGGACGAGCGACTAATGCTACGTTGGGAGTATGCTGCATCTTTCTTTGCCTGTTGGTCCTCGGCTTCCAATAGTGGGTGCTCTGCTAATAATATTTACTCTTGTGTAGTTCGAGAAGGCAATCGTTGTGGGATTGAAGGAACAATCCGATAGAAGAGATGCAATGGTATTGCAGAGTTCCCTGACAGGGTTCCAATTGGAGTGGCAGGTTGGGTTAAAAGGAGAAGAAATCCTGGACGAGGATATTCCAATGGGAAATGACAGGAAGTTAATCCAGGAGGCCAATTTGGGAAGTGGCCGAGGATGTATGAATGCAGTTCGTAGGTGAGTGGCGCTCCGGCTCATGTCTCAATTCCTCACTTCCTCACTGACACATTTTGCTCCAGTATCTTAGAACGAAACCTCTCCTCTGAGATGATCATGGAAGACGATCTCGACTCGGACCTCCGACTTAAATCTCAACTCCTCGAATTTGCAAAAGGTGCTCGCACAATCCAAAATATACATCTCACACAACCCCAATACTCACCCTAAGGTGACGACTGTGTCATATTATGGCTAGGACACTGCGGCGAGGTTCTTCCTGAGAAAGACGAGCGTCGCTATGTTCTTCCCAACGTCCCAACCGTAGTGCCGACCCAACCGTAGTACCGAAAGAGCATCAGCTTTGGCTAAAAGCCCTGACCGATTACCCAGAAGGAACACGAATTGTCCACAAGACCGGTGCGCGGATTTTTACATTTGCATACGCTGTATCACTTAGAGGCCAAGAAGATTCTATGAGCTATGGGTATGCAAGGTACGAACCTAGCTTATGACAATGCATTGGCATACTTCTGTGGAGATGGGTATCTAGATATTAAATGTGTTTCTGTACAACCTCAACTATTTCACCATTATCGAGCTGTAGGTCCTGTAAACAAAGATTCCGATATTCAGAATAGAGATGCGGCAGTGATTCGTGAGAAGGGATCTACGGAGACCATTGTTTGGAGTACAAGGTTGAATATTGAAAAGCAAATTACGGGTGCTACTGATTATATGATGCAATGGTGAAGAAGGTACCCAGAGCCATGGATTGCTTGTTCGAGTTTTGAGTGGGATAGACGAGATATCAAGCCCCGGCTTCGGCCGTAGAAGCATTGCTTGCAAGATAGGGTGTATCGGTATAATGGAAAAGTATAAGAGAGATTATACAAATCACAGGAGGATATCCCAACTAACTCATGTTCATGTCCATTGGGGCGATCTAGGTACACTGTATGCATTAGTTGCATTGCATAACGAATGTGAAGTTCCACTATAAGTGTCAGATAATATAATATCGAATATATAAGACGGAAGTTAGTGATGAATTGCTTGATTTTCTATAGAGGAAAATGGGCAGTATTTATATACAAAATAGAGAGTGAATCTTACATATTAAGGGTGCTTAGTGAGCATTGTAGAGAGAGCTAAATTGTATAGAAAATTAGTACAAAATTGACTAGATTAGTAATGCATAAAAGAGTGTCTCTGGATGTGGCCTATATTGCACCCTCTATTAGTGGCAACAACGTCAATGGTGGCAACCATGTCTTATTTGGCAACACTTATTGTTGTAGAACTTCTAATTAGGGTACTTAAGAAGACCTAGTTCTATTCTGTGCTAAACCTTAAGATTAACAATAGATAGGAAACTACAATTAACCAAATGTTTATGTAAGGATTAGGAGAGATAATACGCAATGCTAAGAGCAACTTAGGTGTCTCTAAGAACGAAAGGTCCCTTCTGCTTAGTGTCGCCTAACAAGATTAATATCTTAAGGTAGTAATTTAAAATAACAACTGCATATGCTTTATTAATAGATGCTATTCGTAGTGCATATCTCCTGTTAGACGTAATTGCAATCAAGGCTTCACTCATCGCTATAGAACAGGTAAGAATGATTGCGTGGGCTTGTTGAAGAATGTATGTATCCATTGCATCTCTAAGACTGATGTATTCCTTTCGATACACCAACGAGCAAATATATCATCACCTAAGATGAGATTAGACGAGACTACTCACTAAGACATTATTCCCCAAAGAACTTTGCCATCAATGGTCTTCTTAAATTGTCGACCCATTTAACAGACGAGTATGCTGATCGTCTAGTTGAATCTAGATAGAAGATAAAAGATAATTATGCTAAAGCGCTAACTCGTTTCGCGCTGCCCAATTTTTTTGTAATGTTAAGACAAAGTTAGATTTTCAATCAGGACAAATTTATTAGGCTTAAGAGACTCTCATAGATGATTAGGTAGTTTTTAAAGTAATGAAGTTACTTAGAAACTTGTCCTGGTATGACTTAGACATCTCGCAAAGTGTCCTTGTGGTGATGAAATTCAACTTAATTAAGCAAGGTAGATCTACTAGATACCAACACAACCCTTTATCCTGTAAGGAGTTCGTGTATGGATGTAGAGTTATATTAAAGACATTCAATGTATAGCACAAAGGTCTATATTGGAATATAGTGTCTTAGTTGACAGACCTATACGTACGAAAATCTTTGAGAAACTCTAGTGTTCACTCGTGTCTTCCAAGACCATCGATCTGACCAGAACAAGATGGTTTGTTGCATGGGCCCCTAAGCAGAAGGAGTGCAGCACAAGCCTGGACTGTCACAGAGAAGAATTAATTCTCTCTGTATGCAATCTGTGCTCAGTGTCTAGCCAGATATGTAAACATTACTCCATGATGATTAGGTGGAAGTGGCGTTAATCTGTTGTATTAAGTGTTAGTTCTCTCTAGTGCTTAAGTGGCCCAGAGTGTTCTAGTTGCCCAGAATGTCTCCATAGCCTATCTCCTAACAAGTTGCAAGCCTGTTAATAGACTATAATTCTTGGTTCCGTGTCCAGGTCATAGCATTAAATAAGAAAGACATGCGACACAAAGAAATCAAGGGCTTCGCTGTGTAGATTAGCAACTCCCTTCAGACGCGAGTGAATAAGTTCTGATGAAAATAGGTAGCAAAGTTGATGTCGTTTCTATAGATAATATCAATTCAGGCTCCAAGCAATAACCTGTTTCTGTTCAACAATACTTGATAATAGATAAGATTGCCGGTATCATTTATATAAGTTTGTATAAGGGTCAGACGAAATATATAATCTGAAAGTTGCTTAGGGAGGCTGGTATGCTATATCCTGCCCTTTATCTAATGGTTGGTTTGCCTCGAGTCCTCAACTCAGCTGTGTGTGCCTTCTATTCAAGACCTTCTATCTGCTTGCCCAAGTCGTTGAGTATGTGAGTTTCATTACATCGCTCTAATCCTCAACAGAAATAACTATATCGTAGGTTGGAGCGTAAGGAGTACATTATTTCGAGGGTCGCCTGTTCTGCAGATCCATCTATTAGCATGACGCAAGAACCCAAAATCAAGAGATAAGAGAGGACATAGGGCTTGAGAAAGCGTTCTGTCATAGATGATAACTAATGGCTTTTAACATAACTGAGCCGAGGGTCAAGCGAAGCTTGAAAACAGCGCATCTATGAAGTCTAATTATGATGTAATAACTCGGCGAAGATCTTGGTTCAGTGCTGGTAGAGTACTCTCAGGCTTTCCATTGCTAACCAACACAACAGGATAACACTCATACTAAATCTAGAAGAACATGAGTCGACAGCCTGAGGTTCGTCAGGAAAGCCTACTGAGCTGAACAAATCCGGAGACACTGACAAACTCCTGATAGAATGTGAAGTTCGACCAGGTATGGAGCTTTCCATCGGAACTTAAACAGAATGCGAGATTGCGACAACTTCACCGCCACCCTAGAACCGAGGTATATGGCCACAAAAGGGGGTTCGCCAGAGGCGCTTGGTAGGATTATATTTGGTGTGTTTTCAGCCGGAGGATTATAACACCTCCTTCTCTTCGTAGACCCTTTATGTTGAGGAGTAGCATGTCGGAGGATAGCCAGAGGAATCATGTGTGAATTACCAGCCAATGCAACCTTCGGTAGATAGTTCCTCTCACGAAGGGAAACTCAACCTCGAGGAAGACACTTGAACTGGATATACGATATAAAGCCAACAAGCAGCATCCCTCTTGTGTTGCTGCAAACCCAAAGTGCAAATTTCCAGCTCCTAGTCCAAACTTCTGGTTTATTCCTCGTACCCAAAGACCTCCAGGAGAAGCAACATTTGAAAACAAAGCTGTGTACAGATGAGGTTCGGATAGAAGACGTCTTCTGTTAAGTGGTAAGGGATTCGAGAGCTTTGCGGGACTGGATTTCACTCAGAGTTCTTCCTCTTCGTAGCCTACTAATTAATGTATCAATCTTCGGAGTGGAAAAGTGGAGAAAGGCTTAGCTGACTGTGAAGCTGTTACAGTACCACTTAAACAACGCTTGGAGTACTATGTTGAGAACAAGCGGTCACCAAGAGGGTCTAGGGAGATAGAAGAAATCATACGAAGTAGATGTTGAACGCAGACCTGAAAGCAGACTTCAAAGTAGTCGGTCTGTTGGATGGACAGGCCAGCATAGCTGCTAGATTCCTCGAGGGCTACCGGTAGAACTGTGACCAGCTTCCCGCAGTAATTGCCGTTACATGATCTGCAACAACCACTCAACTTCGACTTTCCCAGAAATGGGGAACTTGCATACCTTCGTATTCCTACTGTAAGCACCAGGAAGTCGTTAGCCTATAGCAACCAGCACTAATTTATTTTCTATCGTGGCCTTCAAAGTGCATTCTCCTGCAACAATACATGAAGGTGATGTGTGACTGGCAGGATTATCGGGGGTGGTGTCCAATTGGAATGAACAATCTTGCAACGCTCTAACACGAAAACTTCCGAAAACCATGGCGCGATCAACGTCCGTCATATGCAAGGCATACTTATAGCAAACATCAACTTCCTGCCAGCCCAGAAGTTCATAATAATCTGCTCGTCTCCGCACACTGTTACAGTAAAGTTACGAATTCCATCTCAGTCTCACCCGTCTCGGAGTAGAATAATAGCCGGGGGCAACGACGTCTTCAGGAATGCTAGGATATGCTTCGGTCTGTGGTTTAAAAGGACTTGCGCGGCTTACCATCTGTTGCAACTTTGCAATTCGACGATGGTGTCTGGTGGAGACGAAATCCGGGTCTTCTCCCCTTTGTCGAAATGTTGCCGACGAGATGCCCTATTCAATCAAAAAGTCTCGTTTGTGGGGGGTCCTGTCCTGCCACAACGAGATTTCCAACAAAAATGGGCCAAAGGAGGAAGCTGTTTAGGCGTGGGTGGATAAACTCTGGACACTGGCCCCCCGCATCCTCCAAAATCGACTGAGAGCCACAGCTCAATGCTTTTTAATCCTTCAATATCCCCCTGCTTTGCAATGCTGATCCAGGTTTTGTCTTCTATCCAAACTATTTCTCTTTCCAAGAAGCTCGCCGAGTCACTTGCTGAAGAAGTGGAGGGTTTGCGCACTATGGGCTGCAGCGACCACACAGGCCTTATGACACAGAACTTCTGGTCGAACTGACGACAACTGAGATTTACCAGAGTGGAATTAGGAGGAAATTGGAGAAATGGAGGGGGCTCAAAAGATTTATATACAATTCCAGGGAGGCTTACGATCTGCAGCGGCTCACAAGATCGTCTCAAAAAATTCCCCAGAACCCTAGCAATGACCAATTGAGGCTACCACTCTATACCCTTGGCTGTCTGCGGCTCTCAGCAAGGACAGATAACGATCCAACTAAACTACTTCTACCATGGACGCTTCCGACATGATATTTTCTCCAAGGAACGGGCCGCTAAACTACGTCGACCTGACCGGTATCGATCAGGTCTTCAGCGAACTTCGCCGGGTCGGAAGTTTTGGAATTGCTTTCTTGTCTGTGCTGTAATTACAACGCTGCAGCAAGACACAATCGGGAACCCGACTCGCCCGGCTCATATGGTAGCAGCAACAGCGCACATTTGACAGACGCATAATGCATATTTGCGGAGGCCGTGGCAATACGAGTATGCCTCGCTCCGTAACATTTGGGGGCTTTACTACTACCGTCCTGGAGCGGTTTAACTGAGTCGTCACACAATATTTTAAGGGAGGGAGATGCGGGCAGCAACGGCTCTGTCCTATTACTCTTTGCAAATCCTTTGTCTAGTACAAAATTCCACAACGAGGGGGAGCAAAGGAAGCTTTGGGAAATCGAGACAAGATCAAAGATCACACGACCTTCTTCCTACTCGGCGCGACTTGGGTCCTTCTTGCCTTCAAATTACCTTAATGAGTTAGTTTGTCAACCGCGCCCTCTTGCAGCTCGGTCCGCATGGACGGTAAGGCGATGTTCCTACCCCCGCTGCCCATTTCCTAGGTACCCATGAAATGTTTGGCGGCACAACCTCTGGCATGCCCTGAGGTTCAATTAGGTTGCTGCCTTTCTTGGTGATGCAATCGAAGTCGATCTCTGCGAGAAAGTTCGTTATTTTATCGTTGAGTGGCTCCCACGTCTCTAAGAGACGCGAGCCTAGCTTCAATAGCTAGTATATATTATCGGCCCATACGTATGTACAGTAGTACATTGGTCACTGATAGTTCTAGAGGATCACTCACAGCAGTCATTTTTCTTGCACAGTTCGGTCCTTTCCTTCGCAATATACTAACTAGAGCAGTGTTTTGCTTTTTAACTACTTTTTCATCTACTTTAGTTTGGATTTATGAGGGGGTTTGAAGACTTTGACTCCGCCCCTTCCAAGCTCTGTATCTTCATACATATTGGCGGAGCATTGATGCATCAGTATTCGGGCTGACATATGCACACCTTGACTGGGTTCGGCTCTATCATCGCAACTGACAAAAGTCCTAAGCTGCTGCTTTCCATCCTCTCTGGCGCATGCTCATATCAGAGCCAAACCAATCACGAATATGAACGTATCCTCCTCACATTAGTGTCTTGCAGATTAGGGACCCTTGGAGCTATTAACGCATTTCTCCACAATTCGCAGATTCTACCTGAATTTTTGGTGCGTGTCCTGCTCGGCTCCTGAAGTAAAAATGTGCGGATGGTAAACCTAAGCCTTGTGCTATAGTAACCATTTATTTGTCTTCCATTCTTTCGTATGCTCGTTTCTCTGTTTCATATATCAAGTTCTACTTCGGGAGAAATAGAATAGTTTACCAGCATAACGGCAGACGTTCAAAGCAGTAATCAAATATTGTACTATATCCGGTTCTCTATTCAGCTGGCTGTACATATGCTGATAGTACACAAGACTAAGCTGTAGCTCGGCTCAACATCAAGGCCTCAGCAGAATATTTGATTATCATCAAGGCACGTCTTTTTTATATCCCAACCCGTTGCCGTATGCTGATACTTATGACCAGTCCCTATTCCCAACCTCCTGATCTATACAACTTTCCAACGCCACAGCTCAATAAATCAAGCGCCAATGGAACCAAAGCGCGTCAAAAATAACAGAAAAGATCGAAAGAAAGATGGCAAACGCAGGAGACCTGGGGGATCCGAATACGCACGCATACCTGAGAAACCAAACCCCCGGCCGGTAAGAGCTTGTCACTAAATAAGCGTGTATATTCGTCCGCTGATGGAGGGAATTGTTAGTTTCCACCTGAGGCTCCACCTGAGGTTCCACCGCCACAGAACGAGACTCAAACAAAAGGAAACAAGAGTCAATAAGATATAGCACGTCAATATCGTGTAGACGATGCCTATTAGTGAGCTATAGATGTGCTCCGTGGGAAAGGCTTATTCATCATGTCGACCGAGAGTGATCCTTATACTCTTGTGGCTGGAGGCGTTTGCAAAATGTGTATTTGAGAAATAACAAGCCCAAGACCTCAAGACCCCGTAAATGAGCGATTGCAATCGGTTTTTAGCATATTTTATTACAACAATTTCATGCTAGCACTAGAAGTCCTGTTCATCATCAATTAGCCTGTGACAATTTCAACAGTACTGCATTGAGCCAATGAGGTTCTCTGGTTTACCGCAATGTAGTAGCCAGACATATAAGTATTAGACATTTCCCTTCCTTTGAAACTAGATTCTGCTTCCTCTCATAACCAGCTAAGCCCCAGTGAAAAAAGTGACGTGCTGTGAGGCATCAATCCGCCACTGGGGTTCAATAGGTAAAATTTATTGCAATACTTTGCCCAATAGTATCTAAACGGCTCTTGAACCAAGATAAACGCCGTAATATATTGTTAGTAGCAGTGCAGAGCCTAGCAGGTCAATAACAATTGAGCGCCTTCCAACAGACCTACACACACTTGCGCGGTCATCAACAACTCTCGTCGACGATATAGCCAAACAGCTCCAGCCTTGCGGGTAAACGGTGGTTATAAATACACAAGGTGTGTAGGGCTAAGATCCCTATTTGCTCTTATCTTCGGCAAGGATGGCCGAGATGGTGTGCGTGGTGCAATTGACGCCGAACCACGAAGTTGGGGCCATACTTACCCATCAGCGAGCCAATGCGAAATCTCAAACATCAGGCTCCCTCATCAAGAGGGACCTTTTGTTGGAGTTCTGAAGAATAACTTTCAACTATGGCCTCTTTTGCAAGTGTATTTGGTGTTCTCAGCAGCAACTCAACTCCATCATGGCGGGCACGATGAGCGAAGCCTGTGGAAGTATGGCAGCCGAGATGGCTACCATTGTCTCCAGTCCTGCATCGAATCGACCTTATGTTACTGATCTTGACTTAGAAGCACAGGACTCACCGACTATTGACGAAGATATGGACGTTGAGCTACGTCGTCGGCGTGTAGAGTCTGCAACTACGTCGGGAGACAACGAGGCGTCCTCACCAGTGCATGGCAATCCAGCAAACGTGGATCGGGCAAGTGGCCTTTTGGACGGCACTCAAACCAACGGCCATGAGAATATAAGACATGATGTTGGTAAGAGGATATATATGGTGTAATTGTTCAAGGCTAATAAGGTGCCACGCAGTTGAACAATATGAAGAAGGAATCCCGCGCTTCGCTGCTTTTCAAAACAGCAGTGCTAGCTTCGCCATCTTCCGTCGATTTGGCCAGAGCCACATCCGTGTTTTGTTACAACTCGAACTCGAAATAAATGCGTTGAATAAGAAACTCGACAAGCTTGACAAGGAGTATGCTTCAGAGGAACATCCTATGAATTCCAGATTGCACGGGTTCGTGAATGCTACGGGCCCAGGTGATAATCAAACGCAACAGATCCAAAAGCTTAAAGAGACACTCCGAGAATACTGTACAGCTCACTAGGTCTTCCTCGCTTTGGTTTAAAGTATAACTGATACAAGTACAGATGACCTGATCTTGAAGTTTTCGCAACTTCAGACTCTTACTAAGGTATCAGACCTTGATTTCATGAGCGTCTTCAATCATGCGTGGTATACAAAGCCGCTGCGAGCATCAGATATGGACTTCATCTATAATAAAGATGACTTCATCTCAGTGACACAAAAAGCCCAGAACAAGACCTGGTTCCATAACAAGCTGGAGTCTTTCGCTGGGCGGGAGCCAAGGTCATGGCTGAGCATGAAACTCGTTGTAAGTATAGCCTTCTTCTTTAGTCGTGAAACCTCCCACCGATTCCTTCATAAATCTGTGGAAGCATACTAATGCTAACCCTAAAACCCCAGAGCTTCCTGAAGAAGAAATCCGATCAAAAGTGGACAACAGACGAAAAGGCAGACCATTACAATCGGGACAGACTGGCTTTACTTGTCCGTTTATTCGACATATCCATTGCAACGGCGCTTCTTCTGATTCCTGTGTTCCTACTCTTCTTGGTCCCGATGCCTCAGGTTGCCATGGCATTTGTTGTCTTTGGTTCCGTTATACTATTCACGGGTGTTATCTCGATAATAACGGAGGCAAGACCGCAGGATATTGTTATAGGTACAGCTGCGTAGGTTACCCATCATCCTCAGGACTATGACCCGTCGAGGCCTTGTTGACCGCTCATTGCTAATCGAGTGTTGTAGTTATGCTGCTGTTCTTGTCACATTCTTGGGAAATATCAACCAAGGAAGTGCTAACTGCATTACTCCAGTCAAGTAGTTGTGTCAATTTTTGAAACGCCGAAGGGTAATGATGCTGTTGGAGGAAGATATGTTCGAGGAAGTAAAGGAAGCCTTCTTCCATTCAGAGGTCGGATGGATTAAGCGAGACTTTTGTGGCTTTGAACCCCTGAGCCCCTTTCGCTGTCATTACCGCCGCTTTTTTTTTTTTTTGCTTCATTTGTGGTCATTTGTTTTTTTGTTTTCTTTTGTTTTCTTTTCCCACTGTCATTACAGATTCTTTTAATTCAGGAGGTGCAGAAGGTCGGTTTGGTTTAAGCAGAGAAAATTTTATTTCATTCCCAGCCCCCTTCATCTCATAAGTGATCTAAGCGCTCAACTACGGTATGCCCAAGACCTGTAATCTACTCTCCATCTACCAGCCTTCTCCTCCACTAACTGCCCTCACATCTGCCCCTTATTCTGTCCATCATTCTCCTCCCTCATGCAGGCCCTCCAAAGTTCCTCCAAAGCCCTCTTAAAATCTCTCATAAACTCTTTAGCCTCCTCCTTCCCAATCCTCGAAAACCCATAAACATGTCCAACAAGACGATTCATAATCCTCAAAGTCTGACTCTGCACAGCACTAACAGCATCTGAAACCTCCTGGCTAGAAAATCCTACACCTTGAACCCGTTCAACAACTTCCGTAACCTGTTGTCCTAGACTCGTGATCTCTGCATCGATATCGTGCAGTTGATTGGGGTCGATGGGTCGGGTTGTGTAATTGAAAAGGAGACTCTTGAGTCGGTTCTTGGGTGTATAGGAGGCTTCGATAAGGGGGAGGAGTAGGTGTGGTGGTGTGGGGAAGATACGCTTGTTGTGGAAGTAGGATGTGAAGCCGTACTTTTTGCCTTTGCATTCAGGGCAGAGACCTCTTCTTTCGAGGCTGAGTTGCGTGACATTGGAGGCAAGATCGCCAGGTGAAGTTGGTATGTAGCACGGTTGTGTATGAGCGTTTGCGAATGATGGTGGGAAGCAAACATTGTTGGAAGCGGTGTATTGGTGTGTTGGAATAGCATATGGATGGGTAGAGGGGTAATAGGGAGGGATCGTATTCATTTTGCCGCCAACCAGATCGATTATTTTTCATCTCCCACTTGATGAATAGAGAAAATAAATAGAGAGATATAGGTTCCAGTTATCTAAAGCCATTGGCTATAGGTAGAAACCATCTAGCATGGCCGCTTTCTAGAGGGAAACGTCTCTTTATCACCTATTGGGTAAGGGCATCTAGGTTGCAAACAGGCTATCCATTACAAAGAAAGCACAAATAAAACCAAAGAGTGCAAAGGTTATAGATAATAAGAAAGACTTTCTCATTATACCAAAAGTATGGTCATCATTACAAATATGAGGGTGGCGCTTAAGTGGTGTTGCTACGCGCTTGCAAAGGATTTCATTTATTTAGGCAGTGTACTATGAAAGCTTTCCAATGCTTGTTGGCCAAGTTCAATGTTCAAAGCCGGAAGTAAACTGCAGGTATCCTCCGCCATCCCATTTTAAGCCGGTAACAGTAGCGCGTTAAAGTTGCCAGAGTCAGTCAGGAAGCTAAGCCGTTCGGTTTTACAGACAATGCAGAGCTGGCTTGCCACTCTTGCTGCTGCTTAATTAATAAATGGGAGAAGTTGAGCCTTGTGGAGGCAGTAAGACACTTCAACATAGGCGTAAACTGTTTGCGAACCGCCTTCGTATAACGCAGAGCATACTGCTACGGCACTCGCCTGCTCCTGATGCAACACCATCAGATTTCCAGCCGAGCCTTTGACAAGCCTAACAACTAGAAATCGATCCTTATACGTGTTCTATCAAGGTACGCTATGGTAGCTAACAGCCAACGATACTTACGCCTGTTCGCAGTACAAGCTGCTCTGATTAATGACGATATATACTCAGAAGCCGTGACCTTCGTAACCCTTACGCTTGGCAGTGTAACCCGCGGTGACTATTCATCGCCACATAATATGGCCTTGGCATTGTGACCATATTATCCTTTTTCACTCCTAGTCCGTCTGAAGTAAGAGAAAACCACATTGGAACATCTTTTGGCAGTTGCTGGCCCTTTATGTGCATGTACCGGAACACTAGTCTTTTGAAATGGGTGTGTTATCCTCAAATTGTGCTTGAGGTACGGAGGATCGATGGGTTCGCCGCGTCTGTCTCTCACAAAGAGGATATCTCTTCTCATTGCCGCAAGTATTACATCTTTGTACTAGCACATCTGCCCAAGGCTTCTTTGCACCCTTGCTTTTGTTTTCAATCTGATTTGTACTGGTAGATCCAACAATAAGTAAGGTGTCGCATTTCTTGCAGATCGAACTCTTTATCACAGGCGATAGACGAATCTGTGCTCTCAGCGAAACTTCTCGGAGGTCAGAAACCAATTGTCGAGATGCGGGCGCGAGAGGTCCTTCCGATATTAATTGAGGTTGATGCCCTTCTGTTCGAGGATTCGCAGCGTCCACAGTCTTGGTGCCTGATGTTTGGTTTGCGACTGTTCCGGAATGTCGTTGTTGTTGTGCTGCCAAATAAGATGCAGCTTGATAGAGGTATGACACCCTACTATGTAAGGCTTTGTTTGGGACTTTGCCGGCGCCCTTCTGCGCCTTGGGCGGCATTTGGTGATTGCGATTGAGGATGACCGTGTTTGTTTCTCTATGTAGATGTGTAGAGTATGCGCGACAATAAATTATTGAAATCGGCGAATAAACTTCCCATATTCACAGAGGGGTGGGTGGATTGGAACAGACTACCCTACATGCTAGCACTAAAGTGGTTTGGCGCTACTGACTAAGCTAATCCAAACCTCAAGTCGCGACAAGCCAAGGCAGCATCTTCTCCTTCAACCTCGCCTCTACCAACTTCTTCATATCGAGAGTGCAACAGCATTCCAACATCAAGCTTCTTTCTTCATCCACGCGATTGCTTCCTACGCAAACTTTCTGTAACAACAGTATCCAACCTCCATCATGTCCGCTGAGGAAGATCTCATCGATTACTCCGACGAGGAGCTACAAACTACAGAGTCCGCACCAGCAGCCGGAGCTGACGCGAATGGAGGTGCCAAGAAGGGTGACTTGACTGTGTCCGGAGGCAATGCCGATAAGAAAGGAAGTTACGTGGGAATTCACAGCACGGGTTTCCGCGATTTTTTGTTGAAGCCCGAGCTTCTACGTGCCATTACCGATTGCGGTTTCGAACATCCTTCGGAGGGTCAGTCATAAATTTCATCCCCAAGCTCCACGTTGTCCTTCTTCAGCGCGTCCGTCCATCTCGCAAGCAAGAAGTAAAATCATGGCCCAACCTGCAACAAAATCGCGAGCGATCCTGGGATGTCTCTATCGGTACGGTGCATACCTAAGCAGGTGGTGTGAATCAAGATTGGCAGAAGTCAGACCAAGCATGCGAGACGGTGGTTGAGGAGAAGATTCAGGAATGCACACAAAGGCGGATCTGCCAAGAGACTCCCGGGATCGGTTCGAATTCGACGATTTTGAAGACTTTTATTGTCCGACGCGTTTCGGTCGATATTCTACGTCTTTAAAGGCGAATGTCGTACCACTGCTTCGATGTCTGTTTTCTTTGGAGTGTTCTATGGGTTATACACTGCGAAGATGGACGGACAATGCGATCCTTGCACATCATTATACCTTTGGATAAACACTTTGATCTAACTTCGGCTCGATTACAATACAGTCCAGCAAGTTTGTATTCCCCAAGCGATTCTCGGTACCGATGTCCTATGCCAGGCCAAATCTGGTCTTGGTAAGACCGCCGTCTTTGTTCTTACGACCCTTCAACAAGTTGAGCCAGTAGATGGAGAAACCTCTGTTCTTGTCATGTGTCATACTCGTGAACTTGCTTATCAGATCAAGAACGAGTATGCACGTTTCAGCAAGTATATGCCAAACGTCAAGACTTCCGTCTTTTACGGAGGAACTCCCATTCAGAAAGATGCCGAACTCTTGAAGAACAAGGAGACTCACCCACATATCATCGTCGCCACACCCGGTCGATTGAACGCCCTTGTACGAGACAAATACTTGCGCCTCGGTAGCTGCAAGGTCTTCGTCCTTGATGAATGTGATAAGATGTTGGACCAAATTGGTAGGGATAGCTTCGATGATTTATTTGATTTATTGAAATGCTAACAGTAATACTCAGATATGCGCCGTGATGTCCAGGAAATCTTCCGTGCCACTCCTACTCAAAAGCAAGTCATGATGTTCAGCGCCACTCTTTCCCAAGAGGTCCGACCTATTTGCAAGAAGTTCATGCAGAACCCTCTCGAAATTTACGTTGACGACGAGACCAAGCTCACTCTACATGGTCTTCAACAGTACTACATCAAGCTTGACGAAAAGGAGAAGAACCGAAAACTAAACGAGCTTCTTGATGAGCTTCAATTCAACCAGGTCATCATTTTTGTCAAGAGCACTCTTCGAGCAACCGAATTGGATAAGCTCTTGCGCGAATGCAATTTTCCGTCCATTGCTGTGCATTCTGGTGTTAGCCAAGAAGAACGGCAAGTGATAGTCATTCCATGAACTTCAAATTGAAACTGACAAATGGGCAGTATCAAACGTTACAAGGAATTCAAGGAGTTCAACAAGCGTATATGTGTTGCCACTGATGTTTTCGGACGTGGTATCGATATTGAACGCATCAACTTGGCTATCAACTATGATCTGCCTGGAGATGCAGACTCATACCTTCATCGTGTTGGTCGTGCCGGACGTTTCGGTACCAAGGGTCTGTCTATCTCGTTTGTAAGCAGCGAGCAGGACCAAGAAGTATTGAAAGCAATTGAGAAGAGATTTGAGGTGGCCCTTCCGTAAGCAAAATTCTATCAAGCTCTTGTTTATGTTGTTACTGACAATCGTCACAGGGAGTTCCCCGAGGGAGGCATCGATGCCAGCACCTACATGGCCAGTTAGATCAATCTCTTAATCTACTGTGGACGGCGCTGACCCGGAATCTCTTCGTTCCTCCCTCCCTCCTAAATTTTCCTATTTTACCGCGGAGGGGTTCTTCAATTGTTTGTGTTGCTAAAGCTTTTCTTTGGAATGGAATTTTAACTACTCATGGACAAGAACGGTACCCATGGATAGGGCTGTGCTATTTCTCATCTTTCTTGTCTCTTGATCCAAAATGAAGCTGGCGGTTTCATGCTGCGATAGGTGGATCAGAATAGAAAAGTTCCTCGGACTGCAAATGCGATTGATTTGATTTGATCAGACACTGAGTCTTTCTCTTGCGTGGTGTGTGTATGTGAAGTGCAATGAATTATGGTCTCCAGAAATACAGCCCTCGGACTATGTTCCTTTGCTCCCATTTCATACTCTTACGTACAGAAATCTTACAGAAGCTAGGTCTACATCAAAACACCTTCCTAGTTCTAAATACCCAGGTAACGTCCAATGGACGCTCCTTGAGTTCTTACAAAAGCATGTTCAAGTGTCTTAAGCACCATACATACTAACATGCACGTTAGCGGTCTCTGCAGAGGTAGACGATGGTTCTGCAGTTTCTTTGAGAAAGTTTTGTTGTTGTTTGAGTGTGCGAGTGTTAATAGATGGAGCGAACCCTAGGGAGTGGAGGTGATAGGGAACTATAGAGTTTAGATACGGTATGGTATAGTATAGGGTCTAGATATGGTGAGGAGACTGAAGGAGGTAGGATGTGTTTACTAGCGTATCGTATGTGTTGAGTATAACATTATTTGTGATGCTGGTTAGAAGTGGAAGGGAGAGGCTCAAAAGATTGAACTGTCTTAGATTCTTGGATTCATTGATGTTTGGTATTTAGACTTTTGGGAATTTGGGAGTCTGGGAGTTGAAATCTATAGATGGATTTCTATCTATCTGACTGGATTGTGTTCCTTGGATCTTGTGGTCTAGAATTGAGGTAGTTGGGTTTGGGATGAGGGAGCAGGGAGGGAGGGAGAGTTTCGAGGTCACTCATACGAGTACCGATGGCCAAGCTTCCAGAAATGGACCACTTGGTGCTAGTGGCGAAATGGTGGTGGTTAAATAAGCGTCTGGTCAGGCGTGCTGTGCTGTAAATTACATACTATGCCTTCCCTCATCCCCAGTAGCGAGGAAGCCATCGCAGCTGGTGCAGCGCCATAGAATTAAGGTTGGGTCCGTGAAAGACCAATAATGGAAGGGCAGGCGACAGGCACGCCATGACAACCTAGAAACGAAACGGCACATATCCAGGTTTGCTGCATGAGCATTCCAACTTTCCGATGCAGCCCTGAGTAAGATGAGGCGATTGCGATTGACGTCGGTAGATAAAGAAAAGAGGAGAGGGCTACAGTACTACTGCAGGCTCGCTTCGACTTCGTTGCTTTTTTTTGATATAGATGGGTTCATAGATACAGTAATTAAAGTACGAGGATAAGAATAGAGTGGCATAAGCAGGTGTGTGTAGATGAAGTTTGGGGGGGGGGGCCTTGTTTTGACATAAAAACGTACTTTTGTTACCCTTTTCTCTGTCCATGCTTTTCTCCAGCCTGTTCTCCAGCCTGTTCAATAATAATTGAGGTCTGACAGCAACAACAACAATAACAACAGCCAAGCTCCAAAAGGAGTCGTCATACCAGCTCCGATGTGCATACCAGTATTACAAAGGGAAGCATATATCCGTGGCTTGGCTTGGCAAAGGCGGCCAACGGGCGAACAAAGATGGATATTTGCTGTCAAAAACATGGCATTTCTTCGCAAAAGGCTTCCATTCCACATCAGGAACGTGACTTGGTCTCAGCGTTTCCGGTTTCCAAAAGTGGGAAGAACGTGGTTGCCGATCAGACAGCAAAGAGATGTGAAGTCCGAGTGATTCTTACATAAGCGGGCGCTCGGACTCAGCATGATGATGGCATTCTTTGTTCTATTCCCTGCCCTCTCTCCTCTCAGTAGCTTCCTGGGAAGTAGTAGTAGAAGCCGTTGAAGAATCCCCAATTGACTTTTTGTGCCCGACAAAAAGAGGAGGGGGGCCAATATTAATCTTAGCTTCGGACTCCGGGTAGAGCTTTCATACCCCCCTCCATATTATGAATGGCCAACACAAACAGTAGTGACGAAATAGTGAAAATTATAATGACTTTCTTGGACGGAGACCGGCCAAACAGCATCCATCCATCTCCATCCTGCCCCTCCCCTGGAAATCGCATATCGGGTTTCTGAAAATAGAAGAGATTAATCCGGACCCCCTTGTCAATCGTCCGGTCGCATGGGAAGATCAGGAGGCCGTGAGCGAAGATGAGCCATGGCGCTATGTATTAAAATAAAATTTTTCCCGTTTTCCATCGTAAGCTGAAAGAGGGGACCATCGCTCGAGCATTTTGGGTTCTTTTGGAAGAAAAGGGGAAAGGTGCTTGGAGAGTGCGGATGAGGCTTGCTGTAGGTGCCTACTTTAAGTCGTTAAGTTTTTGCGGTGCGGCTATGCGACGAATCGGAGCGGCTAGAGATGTCTTCCATCTGAAGCCGGCTTCATAATGGTGGTGTGTTATGGCTATGGATTATGGCGGCTCTCTTCCCAATACCACAGAACGGTTCATGACGGCAAATGTCTTGGAGCGGGCGCAGGCTTGAATTGCAGAGTCAAGAGTGGGCCTGGGTACGATACTACATCTTACTATACTTTTATCAGGGCTTCATGTGCTTCTGTGCCTCTTCTTCACACTTCCAAACCTGCTTTTTCTTACTTTCTGAAGCAGCACTGCTCTGAGTCTTCGGGACCTAGAGGCTAGAGACTTTTAAACTTTGTACTCATCCGGACAAGCCGGCGGCATATGGCACATTAAGTGCTGACTCCTGAGGCCACTATAGCGGTGAGAATAGCTTCACATCTAGGTCTCCCGAAGGATTGCGAGATTCGTCCAATATATCTATCTGTTGGACTTGAGCAGAAGAGAATAGGTATAAGGCATGTGCCTTTTTTCAGTCTTCAGTGTCCCTCCGTAGCGATGCTCTCATCGTACCACAAATCCACAATACAGTAGAATGTTTCATGCGCTGTGCCCTATAGAAAATTAGGGATGCGTATTCCAACCGTCAGCGACCCCATCAGCCACGGTCCACGTCAAGAAAGAAGGCTCGTGAAGACGAAGATCTCAATCCTGGCCCGCGCTCCTCGGCCCCACCATAGCCGTCCGCACATTGGTTTGTTTTTCCTTGACTCCCAGCAAACGTGCAGAATTAACAGTGGAGAAAGTCGTACAGATCCTTATCCTTCTTGTACGTCGTAAATGCTTGTGACTGTAAAGCTAGTCACCGAGTCTCTAGAACGCGCAACTGGCATGCCTTGGTTCCTTGCACTCACCATAAAAACACGGAGGGGAGATGGTGATGTTTACGAGATCGAGCGTATCGGAGCTCCTTGTGTGTGCGACGGAAAGATTTCCTAGCCCCTTCCCTGTCAACACAATCCAATATTCGATATTTGGGCTGTATCCTTCGGATGCGTGGGAGATTTCTTTTCAAGGTTCTCAAGGTTCTCAAGGTTCTCAACATCTTTCTCACCGGTGCCCCCTACTGTATAATTATTTTTGTTTCCAGGTCACTGCAATTATGACAGCATGTGCGCCCAACACGGAGGAAATTTCAGAGATTTCATCTTTATTCTGACGTGGTGGAGAGTCGAAAGCCACGCTGTCTCGCTGGATTTTCGGGTGCACTGTGCAGGTGTCGGTCGTACTCACAAGGCTGTATAGAACAGAGCCCAGAAAAAAAAAAGGCCCAGGAAAAAAATCGTGTTGAAGTTAATAATAAACACCCCCCTAGTACTCGCCTGTGCTAACCTGACTACCAAACAATGTTGACATTGTTGAACCCTGACTATTCCGGACGCGTTATCTCCCCTTAACTAAGGATGATTAGCTTAACAGTCCGTTGATTTCCATTGTTTGGGAATGGTGCATCGGTTACCGTTACCTTGCGTAAAATTCTGAATACCTAACGTACTCGTACACTGCATGCATCTTCTTGTATCAGCAGCAGCAGCTAGCTCTCTCTCTCTCTCCTGAATGAAGAGCACTAGCGGCAGCAGAGAAACAAAAATCCTGATCAGGGCAGAAGGTCGTCACAATTCGATTTTCCTAGTCCAACGCTAAGTACGCTTGCCCTTTTGAGGCTAGCTGTATTCATCATCCAACCTATGATACCAAGCCTTCAGTGTGGCGTTCTCCTCCCCCTGGCTCGCCTGGCAGCTTTTTGGACGCGGCCAGGGAAATCACAGCAGCGAAAGAACGACGTGCCAAAGTTACTACGCCCGACCACCCCCAAACCTCCATCAAATCTCCATTCAAGGGCGACCTCGACAAAACAGCCGCCCCCTCAATCGCTGCCCTCTAGCTTCTGAACATCACTGCGATTTTACCGGGGTCCTGACTACAGCTAAATAACACCTTTCTCAATAATAAGCACCTTCGCGATCCTCCTTCGGCTCACTTCAAGCGCCTTCACCAATTCGAATAGGTCTGTCTCCCTATTACATGCTGCGCGCAGGGGTACAAGGTACCACGACTGCGGCCTGATAGTCACCCTGCTCCAATCCCGCACGTCCACTGCACCACCAGTGGAACAGGCGAGAGGAGAAGCCTTGACACTTCTCCAAGCCAGCCTTCGCCGTTCAGCCAACACCATCATATCAAACCTACACTCGTTTGCAAACACACGGCATCACCTCCTTCAGCTGCTTGAGACCGGCAGACTCTCGCGGCGTCACGCTCATTATAGCTAGATCAGGGTCTACTGCGTCTCTGCTTCAGCTCCCATAACCTCCACCACTTTGAAGCAGCAAAAACGACCATTCACGACTCTCTGGGCGCCGAATAATCTGGGGGCGACGGGTACGGGGCTTTTCTCACACGGCTCGACGGCGGGACAGCCAGCAACCCGTAATCTCAATCTTGGTGCAGGCTAAGCATACTTTTGGTCGAGATGGCACCAACTACTCCTAGGCTGCGAATTTTGTCAGGTAACTATTGCAATCCATCCCTATCACTTCTTGTCTCCACTTTTCCTTGAGCCCAGAGAAAAGCTCGTCGACATCTTCATCTTCCCTGGGCCATTACCTCGTCTTGCAAATGCTTCAATTGTCGAGCTCGAAATGTCGGACAGTTCTCTAATTAATTTGTGCGTAGTTGGCGGTAATGCAGTGTCTGCTTTCCTCTCATGGCGGCTCCAAGCGACGAATGCCTGCGACGTGACTTTGGTTTGGAAGTCTGGCTTCGATGCGGTCCACCAATATGGGATTTCGTTCAAGTATGCTGCAAACTATCCGGGGGTTCAATTCATCGTCGCGGTCAGCTAACAGCATCTTAGGTCTTCATCATTTGGCAACGAGCGGTTCAAGCCAAGGCATGGTATGTTACTTCTTGGTACTCCACAATGGCAAGATGGCTACTAATGTTAGCCAAACAGTTGTACGAGCACCGGAAGAAGCTGCAAGTAAACAAGATGGCCCATTCGACTACGTTCTGCTTTGCGTAAAGGCGCTTCCCGATGTATATGACCTCGCGGCAGTCATAGAACAAGTCGTCACACCTCAGCATACATGCATATTAGTAAACACTACTCATACGTTGGGAGTAGAATCGCACCTCGAATCCAGGTTTCCTAGCAACGTTGTGCTTTCCCTCGTTTCTGGAGCCGAAATAACACAGTTGGGAGCCAGCGAGTTTGAGCACAAGGGCTCCACAGAGGTTTGGGTTGGCCCTGCCAACAAGAATCCATCAATGCCTAGCACAATTCAGGGAGATATGGCGTCGGCATTGGCCATGACCCTTAGTAGCGGACAGGTCGACTGTCATGTTTCTACTAATATCCGACAACAACAGTATGAGAGAATGATAGGGTAAGCTTCAAATGTCTAGTTCAAACCATCCGGGTCGAAATTACTAATTCTTTATCTCACAGTCCAATTGCATTCCACCCACCTAGTGTTATCTTTGAAACCCCTTCACATGCCGCACTCCTCGAGAAGATTGGTGTCCGACAATTAATATCAGATATATTTGACGAATTGCTTGTTCTTGCTGAAGCACAAGGTTGCACGTTTCCCAGCGACTTCAAACAGAAGACAATGGATGAGATGGTAAAGGCATCAGAGCAGCAGAGCATAATGTACCAGGATTACACTGCAAAGAGACCAATGGAGGTCGAAACGTATCTCGGATCGCCAATCAAGCTTGCACAGAGCGTCGGGATCAAAGTGCCCCGGATCGAGACACTTTATTCCGTCCTTCATAACTTGAACATCGTCAACCAGCAGAGGAAAGACGTGATGCCAATGAGCTCTCCAGGTGCCAACGGATACCCTACTAGACTGTCTTCTGCGCCTCCGCCACGACCAATGATGAACGGTGTTCCAAACGGCGTTGGACCTGGAAGAGGAAGAGCCAGAACATCTTCGATGAGTGGTGCGCCTCCAGGTATGCGAAGAGGACCTCCTCCCGGAATGGGCCCACCCAATGGGTATGGACGAGGCATGAATGGCCCGCCCAACGGATATGCCCAATCGCGAAACCAGTCCAGAAGAGGCTCATTGGAAGGTAACGACCTTGAAGGATTCGAACATTTGGTACTGTACGATGACATCCCCGAAGGAGGAGAATCTATGTATGGTGGAGAAGGCGGTGGCCCTCCTGATATGGCATTGCGTGAGCGCGAGTTAATGTTGCGGCAACGAGAGCTAGCACTGAGGGAACAGGAGATGCGCATGCGTCGAGGAGGTGGCCCTCCAGGTTCCCGTCGAGGACCACCCACACCATCAATTCGGAATGGAGGTTTTGATGACGATGACGATGATGATTTTTTTGATCCAGCTGATGGCCCTCCAGTGCCACACATTGACCCCGACAATTTCGATATGATGAGTGTAACTTCGCGAAGAAACCGTAAGGCACCCAGCCAGAGTCAACTGCGCAAAAACCCGGAGTATGATAATTTACCTCAGCAAGGTCCACGACGAGGCGGTAATGGTTTCTTGCGACCAAACTACCAAAGAAATCGCTCCAGCGCAAAACTTATCAGTCAAGTACCAGGGCTACACGACTCAATTATGGACGATCCATTGATGGGCTACTCTTCAAATCGTTATGGTAATGTGGATAGACAACAATTGGGCCATGAATCACGCACAAATTCACTCACCAGCGCGCGACTCGACGAACTTCAATATGGCCATCCTGGGCCATCAGGTGGCTCTGGGCCATACCCAAGACGTACCAGCCAGTCGCCTGGCAATCCGTACAGTCCGGCACTAGGAGGAAGAGGGAATGGGCGCCCGTCGCCTCCAAACGGCCCTAACGGCTACATGGGAGGTCCGCCGCCAATGAATGGTCGGCCATCACCGCCTGGAGGTGTACGTCAACCAGGTCCAAGATATCCGCCTGGACAAGGCAATGGTGTTGCACCGCAAGAAGTTGAACAATATGCTGGGGTGAGCGCTCTCCATCCGCCCAAAGCACCTGTAAATGCTCGAAGTCTGACGGGAAGTGCGAGTGCTAGCGCGGAGAGTGGTGATAGCGGTGCTAGTGCAAACCTCGATTCCGAGCCCTCGGCACACAGCAGCCAGAGCAGTCTGGGAGCTCGACCCGAGATTGGCGTACGATAATACAATAAGAGTTGCGGGTCCCTCGATATAGGGCACGTTCTAAGCGGCGCATCATGCCGAGACTCCTTTCCGCTATCACGCCCTCAGTTTACTTATCCATACGCGATGTGCCTCTAAGCCTCAGAACCATCGCCTGCAACTTGCATATACTCTTCTACTACTTTTAAGCTCACTTTATGACATGGGAATTGCTTTGTTACTTCGACTTGCGGCGGATAGCGAAAACATGACCATATCCACGAAAACGAGATGTCGTGGGCAGTAATAATGAATAAGGAACTAGACTTGGCTTGAACGCACATTACACATATTTCTTCATGTCTTTTTCGGGATTGAAACATACTCCCAAGGTACATACGGCACGACGCACGCATTCTCTTTTTCTTTCCTTTCTGGTAATATTGCATTTGGGATTGGCGTCTTTGCATTGTGATGCATATAATTTTTACCTGTGTTTCAGTTGCATTCTTGCACCAAGCTACTACTTTTTTAGTCGCCGGACAAAAATGTTAATCTGGGTGGCGGGCGAGCTTCCTAGTATATGAGGGGAGGAAGGGGGCTTTCCTGCTTGCTTTGCTGGAGGAGGAAATTGTTCGGCGCTGTGTATTCAACCAATGAGCACTCGGAGATGGGCAAGATAAGGTTTTGATAGGGTTTTTTTCTTTTAGATGGATGGGATTCTTTGTAGTAGACCAATGGAGACAAGTGAGTGCAAGGGGTTTTTATCAGGCCTAACAGACACAAATGACATGGTAACGAATGGAAACCAGGCAGTCATTTCAGCAACAAAATAGGAGACGATGTTTGGGATTCACTTTTGTTTCTGCCTGCGTCTATGTATGTGTATATCAGCTGTTGACCCTGGTACTGTAAGATCAGTTGAAGAAGGCTAATTTTCCCATGTCCCTAGCTTCAGCTACTTGGTTGATTTTGTGAGGCAGAAATTTGTATCAAAATGTGCTGGCGTGCTTATGAATTGCTCATAGCAGTTCGTGGATCTGCAAAGATACATAATTTTGACGTCTTATTTTGGGGGAACTCAATTAAGTGATTCACTTAAATGAACTTTAGTACTCTAGTACAGCTTAGCAAGCAATTCATGAACTCATCAGCACAAAAATCATTGTTCATTCTTTCGTTCCAGTTATCTACACAACCTCCTTA
>JAJONI010000411.1:944-25125 GCA_022190145.1 Pezicula rhizophila
ATCATTCCTAACAGTATACTGTTATTTACTCTTACGAGTATCTCTCCCTAGTGGTTCCAACACTAGGTCTTTCTGATGTTTATACACCGAGCTAGCTGGTTGATATTTAGCTAGGTCAGACTGTTCCTGACTTGCTATTGCGAACATTAAGTACATGTATAGTCTTACATTTGGTTGTAGCTAGACTTATCTAGCTTAGCTCAGCTCTACTTATTCTTTTGCTCGTCCAAAGCCAAGTCTTTTGTAGATGCCATCTGCTTTTCTCCAAAGTGCGTAATTGTTTGTTGCACTTTCTATCGAGCTGCTGGAATAGTTCATGGAAGGTTGGTTGCTATTCGTAAGAGCTTGTGACTTGTCGCCGATGTCTTAAAGAGTGCATGCTGCTGCCATTTGATTTGAGATCCTAGATCGATCTGCTTTCACCGCTTTTCTCGTGTGTTCTCAATGTAGTCTGCATCATCGACAGGATCAAAGCCCTGCTCGCCTACTATTTCATTGGTGTATTTCTGCAAATGTTCAAGTTGTGCGACACAACCAGTCAAGCTCTGGCTGTACGAGTAACTGTAAATCTGTGACCATTTACGCCCGTCCCCTGTCTGGGCGTTTGACTGGTTTGTTTCGGCGTTCAAGGCTTCCATTTCTGCCATATGATCAAGAAGTCGTTTTCTAGCTGCTGCTGCTGATGGGAGATATCGTGGTACTTTTCGGTTGCCTCGCAGAGCACCGGCTAGAACGTACAGATTCATTAGGATTGCTGCGACAGCATCTCTTCTCAAAGCAAGCAGGCTTTCAGCGTCCTGCTCGTTATCTGAGATGTAGTGTGGGTGGAAGAAAAGCGACGATTGACGAACTGCAACGAGGTATTCAAAGAAACGTTCGCAGCCGTCGATGAGTGCTGAGTACGGCCGTGGGTTGAAGGGCCCTCGTAATCGGATTTCATGCCGAGTCAGAGCCATGAGTTGTCGTATGCGAACGAAACCTTCCCGGAGTCGCCCTTCGAGCATTTCGGATCTCTCTATATCTTCTCGCTGCGGAGGTTCCCCTTCTTCGTAGTAGACGTACTTCGCAACCACACCTCGATAAATGATGCTCGAGTATATCAACATGGCGGACAGTGCTTTTCGTAGTTCGTGCCTCGCTACAAACGGCCAAAGTATCCAGTTAACCATAACGGCAGAAACAACGCCAACAACGAAGGCAACACCACGCGTCCATGCAATAGTCACGATTGAAGGTTCTCCATTGATAGCGTTTGCTCCCAATGAGACGACCACAAAAGATACACATCCGACGATTCCCGAGCGCGGATGGGAGCTTTGAGTAAACCTGTATAGCATAGGTATCATGAAGATTGCGGCCATCACGACTAGTACATAGGGATTCCCATGCCCAGCACCATAAGCCTAAATGAAGTCATCAAGTTAGCAAGTGGTACTTAGAGGGAAGTAGCACTCATTTCAGATCTAGTTGCTTCGAGATTGTCCCGGAAACAAAGTTTTGGTTCTAATCTGCGGTGGGAACATACCAGGCCGCCCCATAATGCTCCCAACACACCGCACAAGGCACGTGTCACAAGATCTTGAAAGTTACCACCAACTCTTTAATCCATGTCAGTATGGTGTTGTTCAGGACAAAGGAAGCACAGAGCATAGCTGACCTTGGATGCATCATAATCCAAACCATAACCACTGCCCACCAACTTTCATTTTCGTTCCACCATTCTCTACTCTGAGGTAGCCACGCAGGTACGGACAGCAGTGAAGTAGCGATAGCAACCTTGAGAGCAAATCTTGTCTCAAACCCTTGGAGACGATGCAAGACCCTCCATACTTTGTATCGGAAAGGCTTCTGCTTTAACGCTTGTCCACTTCGATCCATGGCATCATCATCATCCTCTTCGTACTTACCCTTACTTTCTGTTCTTGTAATCTTGTCTTGTGGATTGACACTCCCATCATGTGACTTTCGGTGAAGAGGTTTATAAACATTTGCCATGCCCTTCATTGTTTGAGCGAGTTGAGTCTGACTCCGAAAGTAGAAACCTGCTGTGACCCCACCTCGATCGTGCCTGACCTGAGCATTGGTACGTTGTAGGCCCTTGTGAAATGGATATGACGGAAGATATAAACGCCATCCGTGATGTCCTTGCTGCATCTCCATCACTTTTATCAAAAGAGCTTCAACAGCTGTTGCAGCTTGTCTGACGGGACGTACGAACAAGAATAACTCCACTACTTCTGGATGGTTGGAGTAGGATGGCGGAAGATCAGGATTACTCAGGAGGCTATCTTCTTCTTCGTCATATTTAATCATTGTCTTTCGAAGCTCCGTTAATGCTCCAAGAATATCTGAGGAAACATCTTTTGGAGGTCCTAGATAAACTCTGCATCCCGACATAGTCATAAGCACGGCATCACATCTTGCCAGCGCGGCCCTCATACATAACAACATCTTAGAGGTTGGATCTGCGAGCTTGCTGGCCACCAACTTGGTTGCTCTCTCTTCACTTTCCGTCCTCAAAATAGAAGGCCTTTTTCGGGGGTTGTCTATGTTTATTATGGCCTCCCCGGCAGCTTCTGCACCACTAACATCACCTAACTTTGGCACTGGCAATGAGTTGCCGTCGGCTTGTGGAAGATTCAGGCTAGGTGCAGATCGCCAATGATCCTCCTCTCGCTGCCTCTTCTCAAAATCTTCGAAAAGCGATGTTTCCATTTTCAGTGATAGAAAAGATCTGACGACCGCTTGCATGAGATTTCGAAGTGATTCAACATCGGAAGGCGGAAAGCGAGTGACAGAGACATCAAGCACTAAGTCTCTATATGCTTGTGATAAATTGACAAAGGTCCAGGCTAATTTCCGATGTGTAGTGAGGTTGTCTGCTTGAGGAAGAACAAGACCCTCTTGCATCACACCAAAAGCACTATGTAAAGCTACCGCCAATGGACGAGCACCTGCGTCGGGGAAGAAAGTGCAGCAGATCAATAAGCATAGTGCTTGGCCGAAAAGCCAGGGAATGCCAAAGTTGAATATCTTCACCCACGAAACGCTTTGTGAAGTATCCGCTAAACATGTGTATAAAACTGCAAACCCGGCGCATAGAACAGCCTGATACATGCGAATATAGTATGATCGCAAACCTGCAATTCCACCCATGAATAACAGGAGAAAGGCAGCCAGAATCCCTCCGTAGCCTCTGCGGACGACAGAAGTGGAATCCGACACCCATAGAGCTAAAGCACCCCACGCAAGGCCAGCTGCGGACCCAAGGATGGTAAGAACCGTCCCATCAATTTGGGCGCCGATGGTGCGTCCTGGATGGTTGATTATTGCCGAAAGGACAAATATATAATTGTAACGTCCAAGCCATTGCGAGGTCACTGGTACGACACAGAGAATGTATGTGATAAAGAAAGCCAGAAAGGTTTTGGACAGCTTGATTCCCGCTCGGCTTGTGCACACACGTTTAACGACAACTTTAACATCATGGCACTGTTTCGGGAAGAAGCTCCTTGCAGACAAGGGATGTCGCTTATGAAAAGCCTCGGGAAGTGTCTCCTCGGCTTCTCTCATGAGCTCTTCATGGCTCGCTTTAGGTGGCTTAAAAAAAGAAGCATCAAAAAAGCCATCCCGACGCTCTTCAACCCCGTACGTCTCGAGTTCTAAGTTGAGATCTTTTAGGAGACTTTCAAGATGAGCCTGGCTCATACTTGGCGCTATGCTTGCCCGAGGAGTGCCTGGTGCAGAAATTGCCGGACTTCTTGAACCACCCAAGGAGCCCATTGAACGACGTGGAGTAAAGCTTCCCATGTAAACACTTGATGCAGAGGATCGTGGACGGTGTCCCAGTCCAAGGTGGTGCGCATGTTTGTCGTGTTTTTCGCTGCCCGCCTTTGCAAAGCGTAGCCGTGGAACATGAGAAGATGCATTATGGTCGCCCGAGTTTGTAGCTGTGTTAGTCCAGGTGGAAGTGGAAAAGGTCAGTCGGGGAGGCTCATCGTCTTCTTGCGGTGCTGCCGAAGACATGGTGTAGCAGTAGCAAGGAATGCCTAATCACGCTAATCTCATGATGCAAGCAACTCAAACACCGAATGCTCGTCCATGCGCCCATTAATTTCGTGTGTGTGTTATTTTGTCTCCTATATCTCCTTCTTATTTCGGTTGTTGCGAAGGTCAAGGTGTTGTCGTTGGTGGTGCTGCTGTTGCGAGCGAGAGAGCGAGAGAGCGAGAGAGAGAGAGAGAGCGAGAGAGAAACGACGGGGTTCAAGCTGAAGGTGCCGTCCGAGATACGTACAAGGTAAAAAAAAAAGGAAGCCCCACTCACAAATTAAGCTCAAGTAATAAAGATACATAATAGAGTAGCTACCTACCTAGTAGTGTCCTCTGTTGACTTGAGAAATATGAAGTTGGTTATGCTAGCCATTGCTTACTTACTTAGCTTTTTTAGTGCTATGAAGATTAGTAGAGGTTCATTCGTCTTTCGTAGCTTGCAGTGCAGTACAGTACAGTGCAGTACAGTGAGTGACGAGGTCTTTTCTTATCTTATCATCTAGACGCTTTCCTCTATGCACTTTAGCACTTAGAGTACTGTACTGCACTGTACTGTACTGTAGTGTACTGTACGGAAGTACTGCACTGTAGCCCCAAGCACTTAAAGTTTACCGAAAACCCGCTAGCTCGGTGGCCTATGAGATTATGAATAGCGGTTGGAACTTGAGTGACTGAGGCGATACGTGCCGCGTCTCTCCTAATTTAATTCATTCTCCTGACCCGAATCCAAATCATCAATCAAGCCAAAGAAAGAAAAAAAATAACCCACCCCCACCACCGTCTGGTTCAACCCCACGATAAACTCACGATGGCTCTCCCTGATGAGACTAAGATACTGAAATCGGAATACTCTGATGTCTTCGCACACGAAGACGCTGCCGCCTTGGATGCGAAGATGAACGGGAAGAATGGCATACCACGTGTCACTGTCGCTCGTACAACAACCCCTGACGAGCGCGACGTGGAGGATGAACCTGACGACGATGAGGCTGGGAATGATGACGACTGGGCTGAGATTGACTCGATTTATGAAGATACCTTAGCAGAGTTGGGAGACGAACATCTTTTTGAAGGAGGTAATTAATAATTTCTTTCTTTCTCACTCTCTCTCTCTCTCTTAAGCTTTTGGAAAGTAGCACCGCGGGGGCTAAAAATAGAACCATCACCACTAGACCCAGATACTTGCAGTCTACAAGAGGCAATTGCCTTCAGACAGCAACTCCGTCTCATAGGTCCAGCCGAGTTCTGTCGAAAGACCGTAGAGGCTGGCACCATTACGGCAAAGAAACTAATCACTGCGTTTGGCATCAAACCTCCAGAATGGATGGACGGCCTACCTGATGAGGAATTCTACACGCTTCTCAGCGTTGGCCTGAGTCGTGAACTGTCCAAGAGAATCAAATTGTCCGAGTACAATACGATTGATGATGCTGTCGAGCTTCTCCAACGGTCAAAGAACATTATTGTTCTCACGGGTGCTGGCATCTCTACCTCCCTGGGAATCCCCGATTTCCGATCAAAGGATACCGGTCTCTACTCTAAGTTGGAGTACCTTGGCCTCAGCGATCCACAGGAAGTCTTCGACATCCACATGTTCCGTGAAGATCCCACCATCTTTTATTCCATTGCAAAAGACATCATTCCAGCCACAGATCGTTTCACACCGACGCATGCCTTCATCCACCTTCTCCAGCAAAAGGGCAAGTTGTTGACCAACTACTCTCAAAACATCGATAATATCGAGTCCATCGCTGGAATATTACCGGAGAAGTTGATCCAATGTCATGGCTCATTCGCAACGGCATCTTGCGTTGAGTGCAAACACAAGGTCCCCGGAGAGACTATTTTCCCTGATATCAAGAATGGTCTGATACCCGCTTGTCCAATGTGTGATGCCAGGCTTAAAGCACGCCCACCCCTCAAGCGGAAACGATCCCAAAACGGACAAGACAAGAAGCGTCGCCGGTTTGACGAAAATGCGGATTCTTCTGAAGATGAAGGTTACGACCTACCTCAACCCGGTATCATGAAGCCTGACATTACCTTCTTCGGAGAGCAGCTCCCAGACACGTTTTCAGAGCGCCTTACCAACGTTGACAAGTTCAAGGTGGACTTGGTCATTGTCATCGGCACCTCACTCAAGGTAGCACCCGTTTCGGAGGTTGTCCCGTATTTGCCAGCGCATATCCCACAGATCTACATTTCAAAGACGCCGGTGTCGCACGTTAATTTCGATATTGATATGCTAGGTGAATGTGACGTGGTAGTAGCGGAGCTATGTCGACGCGCAGGATGGAATCTAGAGCACGAGATGATACCAAAGAACCAGCAGCTAGACATCAAATTACAAGAAGGATTCACAAGCCGACACATTTTTACCACAGTCAAGGATGCGACAGACTAATGTTTTTTTTTGCTTGATGGGAACGGCGCATAGCGAGATGATATGACATTTGGGGAAATGAGATTGGGTATCATATTATTTGTGACAGATTTGCAGGATGTTGCTATTGGCGTTTTGAGGAGAAAGAATTGAGACTTGAGACAAGCACAAGACAGGGCACAGGGTTTTAGATCATTTTTTCATCGTCAAGGTTGCATTGCATGCTCTTCACTAAACCAAATCGTCG
The DNA here is from genome assembly GCA_022190145.1 of Pezicula rhizophila. Lineage (NCBI taxonomy): Eukaryota > Fungi > Ascomycota > Leotiomycetes > Helotiales > Dermateaceae > Pezicula > Pezicula rhizophila. The sequence continues at coordinate 7,625 of JAJONI010000411.1, forward strand.
TTATTAGCATTTTCCTGTGGGGTCATAAAATATGTACTGTATGTTATTAGTGCTTCGTTCGCTCTTTCCTTGACTTACTCCAGTACTTCAGTACAGCATCATCTTTGTAAGACACAGTCATAAACTTTAAATCAGATGTCCTTGGTCCATTTGATACTTCTGTGATGTGATAATCTCCAAGGCAAATCTTCAAGGCAGACAGAGAGTTGAAAGTTCACGAATAAGCTGTTCGATTAAATTTACCGATTTCTTCACGAGGCAGATTTTCTCCCGCCCTCTCTTGAAGCATATCGCATATTGATCCAAGCCCTTGGTACAACACAGTACAATGCAATACGATACAACACAATACACTGTTTTATCCACTAACATCTTACTTTAACAAGGCATATTTCCCCTCTTCCCTAGAACAAAGAGCTATACGGAGTCATCATTCCTCCGCTTCATCTTCATCTTATCTCACAAGGCAGATTTTCCCCTCTTTCTTTCTATGCATCCCTAGAACCATAACAACAACCTGTAGTCATTCCTTTGCGTCATCTTCATCTCATCTCACGAGGCATCTCACGAGGCATCTTGCAAGGCATCTTGCAAGGCTGTCAAGACATACTCGTTCGTACCTCCCTCCGTGTTTGCTCTGAAGACCATGTTCATCTCTCGTGCCCTCCACTTCAGTATTTTTATTATCTCCTGTGTTATAGTTTTTTTCGAACCCCAAAATTGAATGGTAGGTATATGTGGAAATAGATATTGTATATGATGCAATATTTTCGAGGATGCTTCGGTTCACTTGTATTGTTTCCTTTGTGGTGGGTGGTCTGAGGTGTATGGTATAACTCTAACAGATGTGGATTCTTTTATCCCTAGTGATCTTTTGCTTCTTCTTCTTTTTCTTCTCTTGTTTCCACTAGGCTGGAGGTTCTTTTTTTTTTTTTGCCCTCGCTTTTAGGAGTATCAGTGATGGGTTTCCTTTGGTTTGGGGGGATTGGGATTGGGAGTATGCGTGTGCTTGTGCTTGTGGGATCTGCGATGGTGGAGTAGATGTTGATACATGTATGGTAGGTCTGATGACTTTTGCTTGTCTTGCTACAGTAGAGTGATTTAAACTATTATTAGGTACCTACCAGTGCCTACCTACATTAGAAAATTCACCTTTCTTGTTCTGCTATTAATTTTTGGGGGGCGGGCTAGTTTTAAGAGTGGTGTATAGGTAATATGTACTTCCTAAAGTAAGTATGGACTTGCTTTCTAATGTATTTTGATATTTTATAGAGGACATTATAGAGGGTTTTAGTTATGTGGAGATTTTGATTCATACTCTTAGTGCCCGGAGGAGAGGGGGGAAGTAGCTATGTAAATAGGTACACAGGTAGATAGATTTATTACCATGGGTTTAAGAGCCGTGCTCTTCTTTCTCTAGGTTGGTAGCTAGGTAGGATTAGTGATTTGACCTCGTGAGGGAGAGCTTTGGAATTGGATTTTCAAGATCATTGGTGAGTTGGAGTTAGAGATATATATATTGGCTTGGTTGGGTTTTATAAAATTCTACGCTTACCTACGCAGTCTAACACGTCTTCTCAAGATCTAAAAATTCTTTGACGAGAAGGGTACTCTAGAGGGAGGAGAATTCGTCATATCTGTTCTTATTTTCGTTACTTATTGTTAAGTGTTCTTAGAGGAAGTATGTTAAGTAACGAATATGTATGTTGTTCCTTTTTAGTCTAATGATATGAAGTATCGCACCGACATTCTCATACGAGCGGTGTTTAGAAATTTTCAGACTATTTTAGGAATCTACCATTCCTTTCTTCCAAGTGCTGAATGTCGAAGAGAAGTGTGTCTCGGCATACCTTACGACTCCATGAAAACTGTACTCCAAAGAAATCTTGAAATAGATGTTTTCAATGTTTTTGATAATACTAGTTAAGTATAGAATCCTTATTTGTGAGTTGCCGGCTTCTTTTCTCATCTGCGAGCCTGCGCACTATCTTGGCTCTCAATTTGTTCGGGAGTGTTTTGTCTGGATTAGAGTGCTGTCAGTGTTGAGTGTGTTGAGTACAGAAGTTGCAATTCTTGTCGAGGCAGAATCTAGTCTTGACTATCAAAACATGAAGGAATTGATAACTTTCGTGTTATCAAGTCAAGTGTACCACGTTGCGACTGGACCTCTCCAAAAATATCTGCGCATCACTCTAACTCTAGAGTTGATTCGTTGGATGCTATGAATATCATGTCGGAGGTTGTACTTCTTGTCAGGCAGATCTTATTGAGTTTGAGACGGTTAGGCGGTTTGATTTCAACAGCTATCATGATACTATCCGTAGGGCAGAATCATGTCTCGTAAGGCAGAATACCTATCTCGAGACATGTGCTCCCCTCAATCCTCATCACGACATCAAGCAAGGCAGATTTTCGGCTGGTACTGAGTTTCCTCTTATCTGGGCATCTCATCTTCTCTCAATTCGTATTCGGTCAAGGGACGCTACACTCGGGAGTTTTTCGTCCGGACAAGCGCAAGCATAGCCGCCCAAGGACTGCTGAACGTTGGTTGTCAGAAGGCAAAAAAAAAAAAAAAAAAAAAAAGCGCAAAGGGTTGCGCGTTGAAGTAACTCAGCCCCTATCACCGTACATTAGTACATACAATAAGTCGTAAGTGACTTTCCCCACCGTCTTGAGCGACGTGTGCTGTCTTGAGCGCCTTGTGGAATGCCTTTGCGCAGGATGCAATATTGCTAGTCAAAATGGGAAAGTACGGTCAGCCAGCCTTGTGTTTCAATGCAGTTTGGCTTTGGGCACAACGCGAGGCTACGACGGCTACACCCGAAAATGCTGCTGAATCTGGTCAATGAATCGGACGACGAATCAAAGGGCATGATTACAAGGATGCCTCGGGATTATTAAGAATACTATTTTTTTTTACCCCCGGCTATGTTCCTTGTTTTTTTTTTTTGAAACTCTTTTGAATCCTTGAGGTATGTTTCCGAGTTTTATTGAAACGTAGAATTTGTTGTCTTGCCGTAGGTCTTGGGACAAATTTTATTGTTTATTGGTTTATTGGCTCCAAGGTGCCAAGTTGGGGGCAGTGCTCGACGCTCGTCTTGGGGAAGCACAACAACGTTCATAAGGTAAGAAGATTACCTGGTGTTGGGCGGGTAGAGCGATAGCCTTCACCAGCTTGTGAAGGTTGGCGCTGGCTCTGTCGGCTGGGTAAATGTTTGATAGGATGCCAAATGGCACCACGATTCATGTCACCACGATCCACCTAACACATGGCTATTTTGTGGGGAGAGACTCGTTGCAACCTGTTTCTCAAAGTACGAGTCCATCCCGAGTCCTTCATTCTTGTGGTAATCTTGTTTGTCTGTGATCTGTCTGTCTGGCCAAGCACTAGCACTCACTGGCTTACAGATGATGCTATCGTGTCGCAAGCCCCTTGGCTTTGTGGCTTCATAGCACACATGCCTCTTATTTGTTGTGATCAATTGATCCTGAATGCGTCAACGATCTATTCCTTGGCTTGAACTCGGGTGAGGGGTTTAGAGAAGACTTGTATTTTAGCAGCGTCAGCACCATGTACCATACCGTAGCAATGGCATCTCATGGTGCGGTATTAAGCCCTCCCTGGACACTGCAGGAGAGCAAAGAATATTGATGACCTACTGTGTTCGGTAACTAAGTTCATAAATTGTGCCAATTAGACTTCCGCGCATAAGCATAAGCATCACCACCAGCATCGGACATCATCACGACAGTGCCAAGCTTCTAACCGTTCTGATTCATGTCGATCTTGCTCTTGATATCGTGTTCTCGCCGGTTCTTTTGTGCTAAATTGTGCGTCGGGTGGTGCAGCTAGCTGTACACGCAGAAAGTGGAGTAATTATTGCTAGGCGACAGACGATGATAAGATCTTGGTCTCATAGATTTGTGATTGGGGTGGAGACCTTCATGTCCGCCGTCTATCAACCGATCATACTCATATTACTACTGTACACTGTGAATTAGCCCCTGAGCGGGAGCGCTAACATAAACCTGGGACGTGTGGAGCTATAGTCAGACACTTATAGCTCGCAATCGCAATGACTTGTGAAAAATAAATAACTAGAGAGAAAAGGAAAGGAGCAAGAAGTACAAGCCATAGAAAGCTTGAAGAAGCATATGTACATATGTACTGTACCAATACAGTACAGTAACAGTACAGGTAGAAAAGACCGATAAGATCTCGCCGCTTACCGCCTCCGCAATTGTACAAAACCAATTGGCCGGTTGGAGTCGCCTCGACGTTCACTAGATACACTGCCAAGATATTTTGGGGCTGTGTAGACTAACTAGAGCCGTTCTCCGATCTCTTGCATCGGCGCGCCTTCGAGGGGGGAAAGGACGAGTTGTGAATGAAAGACGTTTGAAACGAAACATTTGGTACAACAACATCCGTTTTTTGATACTTTTTATCCTCCAGCGAGGTGCAATTGTTCTCAATCCACTCCAAGCTACTTGGTTCGCAACGAGAATCTCGACTTCTCTCTCTTCCTTCGCTTGCCGAACGGAATGCAGCCTTGTTGATTATTGATTGACCTTCAACATCTCCAGACAATTGAATAAATAAACGACTATTGCCAAGGAAGAAAGCGCAGGGACCACGACGGCAGCGTTTGATGAGCCAGGACAAAAGGTGAAGAGACCTCACTTGCCCTTCATAACCTCGAATATTCTGCACCTTGCACCTTGACAGCAGAGCAGACACGCCCGCTTCGTGTCGTTCGCGCACAGTTTCCTCACATGAAGCTGTGAAAAAGTCAAGACCGCCAGCCACACTCCTTTACAGAATATCCGGCGGTCCATCAACTTGGCTCAGCTTGTTGAACTTGGCCTTGCTTGCTGTCATCATAAAGCCTGGGAGAATCTCCAACTGATATTTATCTTCCTCTCTGCCTAGTTCTCTCATCCTCACGACCCGCGCACAGCCCTCTCACATCGATGTTCAGAGGCCTCTCAGCTATTAACTACGCGCCAAGGCTATAAGCCACAGGCTATGCTCTGACGAAACAACAAGAGAAACCTTCCAACTGTCGAAACCTATCTTCCTTGAGCATGGCTGATCCAAAGGTCACATCCCCGTTGCCGAGCCCAGGCGGACGGAGGCAAAGAGCGTGAGATCTATATGTTGTTCCACACCCGTTACAGCCTTGCTAATGTTTTTTTTTGGGCAGACCTACGATAACTATCGACACAAGTAGTATTAGCCCTCCCCACGATATGGATGGGCACCAAGATGGAGGAGTTGCTCTACGGCCCATGTCCCAATCACCATCATCACTATACGCGACTGAAAGCCCTTTAGCAATGGAGGCGGGACCCTCTAATACACCTCGTCAACCACAACATGCCAGCCATGGCAGCCAGGCCAGTCGCATTTCTATACCTGAACTTCGCGGCTCGAATTCCTTTGAGAGTAGGGACAGCAGACCGACATCACCACATAATGTATCATCGCCTACGTCGAGAGGAAATCAGGGATTTCTATCTGTACCAGGTCTCCGTTCCCGACAAGGCTCAGAAGATTCATATGGAGGCAAATCAGAGGGTGAACACTCGCACACAACGTACAGTGGAGAGACAGTTGGCGGGGATGGAAAGTCATCACAGGGCGACAAGCTCCGAGCGCTCGCAGACGTCAATGGCAATGATGATATTATGAACGACAGAGAAGCGTTATCACCAGATCCAGGCACAGAGGATGATTTCAAGGTGGAGGATAACCACTTCGCATTCTCACAAGGTCAATTGAACAAGCTCATTAATCCAAAGAGCTTGTCTGCGTTTTATGCGCTGGGAGGATTAGCAGGCCTTGAGAAAGGATTGCGAACTAATCGCAAGAGCGGACTGAACGCTGACGAAGTCAATCTGGACGGGGTGGTGTCCTTCGATGAAGCAAGAGGTGCTGCAGGGCAATCTGCTGTGAACCCAGACGCGAAGCAGCCTATCACACGAACAGATACGACCAACACAACAGCTTCACAGCGCAGGAAGAAGTCTCAAGAGGGATTCGCAGACCGTAAACGGATTTTCCAAGACAATAGACTACCTGTCAAGAAGGGCAAAAGTATCTGGGAGCTCATGTGGATCACTTACAACGACAAAGTCCTCATACTTCTTTCTATTGCTGCCGCCATTTCGTTGGGTGTTGGCTTGTACCAAACTTTTGGTACCGAGCACGACGCTGAGCACCCTCCAATTGAATGGGTTGAGGGAGTGGCTATAATTATTGCTATTGTCGTTGTTGTGGTTGTTGGATCATTGAATGATTACCAGAAGGAACGCCAATTCGTTAAACTCAACAAGAAGAAGCAGGACCGAGATGTCAATGTCATACGCTCGGGAAGGACGCAAGAAATCTCGGTCTTTGATGTTTTGGTTGGAGATGTTATGCAGTTGGAGCCAGGAGATATGATACCTGTGGACGGAATTTTTATCGAGGGCCATAATGTCAAATGCGACGAGTCTCAGACAACTGGCGAGTCTGATTTGATCAAGAAACGACCAGCTGACGAAGTGTACGCCGCAATCGAGAACCACGAGAGCCTACGCAAGGTAGACCCATTCATTCTTTCTGGTGCAACCGTTACCGAGGGTGTTGGCACTTTCTTGGTTACTTCTACAGGTGTAAACTCATCCTACGGCAAGACACTCATGGCTCTGCGCGAAGATCCAGAGGTCACTCCACTTCAGTCCAAGTTGAACACTTTAGCTGAGTACATCGCAAAGCTTGGAGGGGCTGCCGGTCTCCTACTCTTCATTGTTCTGTTCATCGAGTTTTTGGTTCGCCTACCCCACAACGAAAACACCCCGACAGAAAAAGGGCAGCAGTTTTTGAATATCTTTATTGTTACTGTCACAATCATTGTAGTCGCCGTTCCTGAAGGTTTACCTCTCGCAGTCACACTCGCTCTGGCTTTTGCAACAACCAGAATGCTCAAAGAGAATAACCTTGTTCGACATCTCAAGGCTTGCGAAGTTATGGGCAATGCAACAACTATCTGCTCCGACAAAACTGGTACCTTAACGCAAAACAAAATGAAAGTCGTTGCTGGAACATTAGGAACAACTTCGCGTTTTGGTGGTACCATGGAGTCTGTGGCCCCCAGAGATTCATCTCCCGACAAGAGAGACTCCCAACCTCGTGAGCAGATAGAAGTCATCCCACCAGCGGAGGTAGTTGCTTCTCTGAGCTCCGCAACGAAGTCTCTTCTCATGCAATCCATCGTGCTGAACTCAACAGCTTTTGAGGGTGTTCTTGATGGTGAAAATACCTTCATTGGATCCAAGACGGAAACTGCTTTGCTCCTATTCGCCCGCGACTTTCTTGGAATGTCTTCCGTAAACCAAGAGCGCTCCAATGCTACGATCGTCCAGATTTTCCCCTTCGATTCCGGAAGAAAGTGCATGGGTGTTGTTGTTCAGTTAGAGAATGGCAAATACCGACTGTACCTCAAGGGTGCTTCTGAGATTCTCCTTGACAAGTGTACCAACGTTATTCGGGACCCCACAAAGGACATATCAAGTGTTCCTATGACCGATGACAACCGCAAGACTCTCAACACACTTATTAACAGCTATGCTGAACGCAGTCTACGAACGATTGCCTTGACCTACCGAGAGCTTGACCGGTGGCCCGCCAAGGGAGTTCGTATCATTGATGGCGAGGTTCAATTCGACGACTTATTCCGTCAATGTGTTCTTTTGGGTATTGTTGGAATCCAGGATCCTCTTCGTGAAGGTGTTCCGGAGGCTGTACGCGTTTGTCAGAATGCTGGTGTGGTTGTTCGGATGGTCACTGGAGACAATATTATTACTGCAAAAGCTATTGCTGAAGAGTGTGGCATATATACCAACGGTGGTGTTGTTATGGAAGGCCCAGTTTTCCGGAAACTTCCGAAGACGAAGATGGATCAAGTTATTCCTCGTCTCCAAGTCCTTGCACGATCTAGCCCCGAGGACAAGAGAATCTTGGTTAAGCGTCTGAAAGAACTTGGCGAGACTGTCGCGGTTACTGGAGATGGAACAAATGATGCTCCTGCCTTGAAAACTGCAGATGTTGGCTTTTCCATGGGTATCGCCGGTACCGAAGTCGCCAAGGAAGCCTCAGCCATTATTTTGATGGATGATAACTTCAAATCCATTGTTAAAGCCATGATGTGGGGACGTGCCGTCAACGATGCTGTCAAGAAGTTCCTCCAGTTTCAAGTCACTGTTAACATCACTGCTGTGCTACTCACTTTCATTTCGGCTGTATCTAGCAGTTCAGAAAAATCTGTGTTGACAGCTGTGCAACTTCTCTGGGTCAATCTTATTATGGATACAATGGCAGCTCTTGCATTGGCCACGGATCCTCCAACTGCAACCATTTTGGATAGAAAGCCAGATCCCAAGTCCGCACCACTTATTACGATCACCATGTGGAAGATGATTATTGGAGAGGCTATCTACCAACTCGTTATTACCCTACTTCTCTACTTCGGCTCAGAGTCAATCCTCTCTTATCAATCTGATCGTGAGGTTGGCCAGATTCCAACTCTTGTCTTTAACACGTTTGTGTGGATGCAGATCTTCAACCAATGGAAGTAAGTAGACTCCGGTATCGGAAAAATATAATGAGGATCAACTAACATCGACTAGCAATCGCCGCCTGGACAATAGGTTCAACATCTTCGAAGGTGTCACTAAAAATTACTTCTTCATGGGTATCAACGTCATCATGGTTGGTGCTCAAGTAATGATTATCTTTGTGGGCGGAAAGGCCTTCAATGTGGTTCATCTTAACGGTGCGCAATGGGCGTACTCCATCGTCCTTGGATTCCTTTCTATCCCTGTTGGAGCCGCCATTCGCTTGGTTCCGGATGAGCTTATTTCCAGGCTGATCCCTGACTACCTGAAGCGACGATCCAACAAAGGCCCAGAACTTACTATTTCTGACGAGGAGGAACACTTCCGTTTCCCTAAACCATTGGCTGATGTCAAGGAAGAGCTTGGATTCTTGAAGCGTGTTAAGGGAGGTCGTTTGAATAACCTGAAATTCCAGATACAACAGACGCGCGACAACTTCTTGCCACGCTCTAGGAGTGGATCTCGCTCGCGGACCAACTCTATACCTCACACGCCGACAGGGGAGTCTAATAATAATGTAGAGGACAGTTTTGGATCACCAGTACCTACGCCTGATTCCCGCAAGCGTGGACGAACCAATAGATCGCGCTCGAACTCTGCTTTGGGTGCTACAACCGTCATGGCCGGTATTATTGCGGGAAGTGTGGCTGGTTGGTCTCCGGTCGAACGAGGCCATGGAGACAATGAATCGCTGAAGTTCTCACGGTCACCACTTAGACGATCAGACCTGGAAGGGGACGGTGTTGAGATCCATCCATCAACGAAATCAGATGACCCAGTCATAACTGAAGAACCTCGATCATACGATGCACCACCTAGTCAAGTGCCCGAAGTCACCCCAGCTCCTGCAGTTTTTGGGGCAAGCTTGGATAAAGCTAGCAAACGAACAGCTCCCAAGCGAACATCAACCACATAAGGATACAGATCCTAATAAATAAATCTTGTCGGGGGTCTGAAACTGCCCTGCGATGAGTTCATACTTGTTGATAGTGTAACGATACACTTTCCTTCTGTAATTAACTCGATTTTAGGCGCTTGGTGGTGTTTTTTGGGGTCTTGGGATATCGGGGTTTTCCGGGTTTCCGGTTTTCATTTTCCTTCAACATACCAAAACCCCAATGTATTGTATTGTTTATATGTCTCTTTTACACAGAGGGATAGATATTTAGACTCTCGAGTCCGACGACAGTCATTACCACATAGACAGAGGAGTCGATCATAGATGGGTACTTCGGACGCTTGCATTGGCCATTCTTTCGTGGCAGCAAAATATATTGCGTGAAGGGCAACCGCTGATTAGCATTGAGTTTACTATTATCTTCATGTCGGAATAAAATGCCTGTTCAGAACAATTGTCATTCAAACTTCCAGTGGCTCAGTGACATCTGATGCATGTTGCATTGTCGTGATTGTGACAGAAACCCAGTTGTTATTAAATTGGCTGCTGATGTTGGGTACTGCATTAGCAGAACCTTAACCGCGCTAAGCGCGGAATCACAAAGTGGGCCTTAGCGCGCCACCGGATTCGGCAAGCATCTCAATTCAACGACATCCCTCCATCAAGAGCTTCGACACCCATCAACGTCTCCCCTCTCCACTCTACCCTTTCACCGATACACAAAACTCAGACGACGACAGCATCCCCTACAATGCTGCGTCCTACTCCTGCAACAGCCGGCAATGCCGTGCGCACTGCAAGCCAGATTATCGTTCGAAACTCGCAATCTTGTCGTCCACTTTCAACAACGACCTCAATGAAAGCAGCAGATCACGCTCACGAGGACCATTACGACCCCCCTGGACAATGGTTGTTTGGTGAGAAGCCTGGTGAGAAGAGGGAGAAGGAGGCCTGGGAGAACGTGTTCATTTATGGGTTTTTTGGGACGCTTGGGTTGGGGGCTGTGGGATATGCTTTTAAGCCGGATACTTCGTAAGTTTTGTTTTCTTCTTGTATTTTGTAGTTGGGTTTGAGTTGTGGGTTTGCGGGAGTGAGGTAATGGAATTGGAGATTTAGGAGAGGGGGAGAGAGAGATTGATTGCGGTTGAGGCATGGATGTGGTTCGGATGGGGTGGGATACAGGGCTAACTTTCAATACAGTATACAAACCTGGGCACTTGAGGAGGCGAGACGGAGGTTAGAAGTTGAGGGGATCTTGAAGGAACCGGAAACCAAGTCATAATCGTGATGGGATCCCTTGATTGAATGGTTGCGAGGAGGAGTCGCTGCTGCTGCTGCTGGATTTTGTACATATGGCTAGGTCGCTGGGGGGAAGATGAAAGATGGAACACAGAAGGAAGACTTCATTTGATGAATGGATTGATCAATGAGGAAGAGCGCAAGCATGGAGTGGAGAGAGATGGTTGGTTCTCATCATACCTGCTCATGGAGAAGGTGAAAGTGCGCATATAGAGGATTTTCCTTTTCCTGCTTTGTTCAATTGTGCAATGGATTCTTATGTTGTTACATCGTGGTGGGTCTTTCTGTTCTTTAGATCTGCGTAAAACCGTGAGCTTTATATGGGTTCAATGGGCATGATTGACCTTATGCCTGGGTCGACTGGCTAGATGAAATCGATCCATAGAAGTCACCAAAATATCTACCATTTATTTACTGCCCAGCTCAGAGTGTAGAGTAGGCTATACATCCCGGACAAGGAGAGTATCGGAGAATCCTCCATTCATCCTATTATGACTCATATGTAGCATACATAGCGAGTACATGCGCGCCTGAAGAGCGGACATTGCCTAGCAGCATAGCAGGATGTGTCCTAAAAAGAGCGGTCGATATAAACGCAGATTGAATGTTAAACCGGTAATACCGGAGCGCAAATAGATCCAAAATATAGGCAGTTCATGAGACGATTGATATGATTGTTATCTCTTTTGAATTTCCTTTTATTCATCATTGCTAGAAATCAAGCTTCCAGCAAACATCGCTCATCAACTCTATCTGGTGTACAGGTACCAAACGCCCACGCCCATGAGTGCACCCAACTACTTTAGCGCATGTCTAATAATCGCAAAATGCCCTTTAAAACTTCTTACTGCGGGACAACGTAACTCCATTCGTGCTCTTCATCTCCATATTGTCGTGCCTCGATCCACTTCAGCATCTTCGTAGCGATCTCACCAGCCTCCTGACCAGGCTTTAAGCCGCAGTCAACGGTCTTGCCCTTCCAGCTGATGTTTCGGACGGGACTGACGACTGCTGCAGTTCCTGTACCGAAAGCTTCGATCAATCGCCCTTCCTGGGCTGCCTCAGAAAGCTCTGGCATGGTATACTTTCGCTCTTTGATGATCCATCCCTCTGGCGCAAGCTTCTCATGAGCTAATGACAGTACAGAGTCACGGGTAACACCCTCAAGAATGGTGCCGTCGAGTGGGGCGGTGAGAAGCTCGTTTTGTCCTGTCTCCTTATTCTTAATGGCCACAAACATGTTCATGGTTCCAACTTCAGTGACAAATTCCTCTTCGCCGAAGAGCCACAAGTTCTGGTGGAAACCTCTTGATGCCGCCTCCATTTGGGGAACAATGCATGGTGCATAGTTGGCGCCAAGCTTCTTGTCGCCTACACCTCCAGGCCAAGCACGAACAGCGTAGTCGGTAGCCTCTAATGATACAGCTTTGAAGCCGGTTGGGTAGTAAGGGCCAACGGGGGAAGCGATGACATAGAGAAGGGCTGATCCAGGTGGTCCAACACCAAGAGTTCGTTGCGTACCAATCATTGTCGGGCGGAGATACAACGAGTAACCTCGCTCAGACGGAATAAATCTCTCCTCCATTTGTGCGAATTTTGCAATCAAATCGATCATGGCACCTTGGTCGAATGTTGGCAATGCAATACGCGCAGTCGACTTGTTCATTCTCTCCATGTTCTTAGTTGGTCTAAACAGGCGGACACGTCCCTTGTTGTCCTTGTATGCCTTCATACCCTCGAAGCATTCGAACGCGTAGTGGAAAACACAACTGGCAGGGTCGAGCGAGAGGTTCTGGTATGGGGTGATTCGTGCGGGGAGCCATCCTTCTGAAGCAGTCCATTCCAGACTGAGCATATGATCTATGTAGCATTAGCAGTTGAGCCGCGCAACGACATCTATGCCCGTACCGGTGAAGGTTCGTCCAAAGATCAGTTCCTGGGGAGGAAGAGGCTCCTTAGGAGTCAATGTCTTTGTAATGGTGAGCTTGGAGACGTCAATTGGCTGAAGCGCCGCTGCAGCTGTTGATGCCGCCTCAGCCTTAATACTGTATGGTCTTGAAGAAGCCCATGCGGCAGTCAATCGTGAAGATGGCTGCTTGAATGCAGAGGCGGCGCGAATGCCTCGAGGAAGCAATTGACGCATCATGGTCGCCATTGATACTACCAAACTATTGTGAGCTTCCAGAAACCCCGTTCTGGAAAGCTGTTCAAATAGGCAGTTGTTGATTGGCTTTTGTAGTCACCAAGGTGGGTTACAGTCAAGTCAAAACCAAAATACTGTAATTGTATGATAAATTGATAATAAAGTTCCCTCCGTAATCGGCAGCGCCCGTTACGAGCACCTATACGATTTGAGTGAAATTACCGAGCCTTGTCCGCAAGGCTCACAATTGAGGTCAGAATCACATCAGATAAAGAAAGCGAGCAGGGGGGAGGGGGGAGAGAACAGAGCTTCCCTATGCAGTACAACCTAAGTATCCACTAACCCAATCGCAGATGCCACGATCGTTATTATCCAACGACGATCTACTACTAAGCATCTTCCGGCTAGGGCACGCCTTGGATAAATCTAGCAAGACGACAAGCGCATCACCAAGCTGCGATCCCTCAAAAACCATCCTGAACACGAATGAACAGATTGCGCAAGTCGACTTCTGAGGCCCTCTGGCTGCAGCCATTGACGCAAGCTGAGCTGCGGAGCTTTGAAGATGTTTAGTTCAGCGCTGAAGTCCTTCTCCTCGAATATAAATTCCAACTACTCGATATCTTCAAACCCTAGTTCATTGTCTGGTCCCTGGAAGATATATGATGCAAAGAAGAAGTCAACAGGAAAGTCTGCGTCAGTCTTCATCCTTGATCGCAAGTCGCTGGATAGCCATTCAAGTTCTCTCGGACGGTCGTCAGCATCATCGATAAAGAAAGCTACAGAAGAGGTTGTAGAGCGGCTGAAGAAGGAGGCGTCGTCATTAGCAAGACTACGTCACCCGAACATCCTAGAACTTGTCGAACCTGTGGAAGAGACAAGAAATGGAGGACTGCAATTTGCTACGGAAACCGTAACAGCATCGTTAGCTGGTCTGCTGCAGGAAAAAGATGAACAAGAAAAAGCTGGTGGTGTAGGGGGGCGGCCGAGTCGATATGTCACAGAGGATGGGGAAGGAGGGCGTCGAAGAAGAGAGTTAGAGATTGATGAACTGGAAATACAAAAGGGACTCGAGCAGATCAGTAAAGCATTGGAATTCTTACATGACAATGCTGGTCTTGTTCATGGAAACTTGACTCCAGAGGCTGTCTTCATCAATGCTAAGGTTAGTTATGTCCATTTGCTGCTCGCACTCGATTATCGAGGTTTCGAGGGTCTCGCCTATCAGACCTAATTTTCACTATCACTCACTGCCTTGAGCATGTTGATCGAGAGACTTCATTTTGTCACTGGCTCCGAAACATTCAAGTCCTCAGTGGGAGTTGATAATTCGAATCACCCGGTTGCCTTACGTGATACTGGTTGGCTTTGAAGCGTATTTCCCTCGGTCACTATCATGGCAGTGATTGGGAGAATGTGTCACAGTCGGGTTCCATACAAGGCCTTTTAACACTATCAAACTTTGCTGACCCTCCTATAGTCAGATTGGAAAATTAGTGGCCTCAGCTTCTGCAGTCCACCAGATAATTCCACAAAACCAACTTCTGTAGCGCCGATTTCCTTGTCAGAAGTTCTCAATATTGACCCACGATTACCGAGGACTGTACAAATAAATCTCGACTATTCCTCACCGGATTTTGTACTTGACAACAACTTGAACGTTGCAGCGGATATGTTCTCCCTTGGTTTGATCATAATCGCACTTTACAACTCCCCACACAGGTCACCTCTAGAGGCCAATTCTTCAATATCCACATACAAGCGCCTCTTTGCATCTTCATCTTCAATCCCGTCAGCCGGAAACAACTTCATTTCTTCGCGACCGATACCAAAAGACTTGACAACATCAGTGCTACCTCGCCTGATAACCAGACGCCCAGCACAACGTATGACGGCTAAGGAATTTCAGCAGAGTGCTTACTTTGATAACATTCTTATATCTACCATCCGATTTTTGGACTCTCTTCCAGCCAAAACCCCAAATGAAAAGTCACAGTTCATGCGTGGTCTAGTGCGAGTTATACCAAGTTTCCCTAAATCAGTGCTTGAAAAGAAGGTCTTACCAGCTCTTCTTGAGGAGATGAAAGATCGTGAATTACTTTCCCTGATATTGCAGAATATTTTCAAGATCATTGAATTATTACCTTCTGCGAAACGCGCATTTACGGAGAAGATCCTGCCACGGTTACGTGAGATCTTCCTAGCAAATGCCAAGGGTGCTCAAGAACGAGATACAGCAAAAGAAGCTGGACTGATGGTTCTGCTGGAGCATATTAAAGTGATTACAGTCAACACCTCTGGGAAAGAGTTCAAAGACGGTGAGTGAACCTAACATTAAAGTAAGTATAGGTAGTCTAATATTCTGTCTAGAAATTTTGCCAATCCTATTCCTGGCTATTGAATCTCCGACACATACTATTGTTGATTCAGCGCTGAGGGCTTTGCCAGTCGTACTGCCAGTGCTCGACTTCTCCACAATTAAAAACGAATTGTTCCCTGTCATCGCATCTGTTTTTAGCAAGACGAGTAGTCTGGGGATCAAAGTACGTGGTTTGGAGGCCTTCGTGATCCTTTGTGGAGGTACATCAGACCCGGCTGCGAGTAACGATGGGCTTGATGGTATCATGAACAGCAGAGCTAGTAAAACGAGCTCTTCGACTGCTCTTGACAAATACACAATGCAAGAGAAGATCATCCCTTTGATTAGAGCCATCAAAACCAAGGAGCCAGCCGTTGCTATTGCAGCATTAGCTGTCTTGAAGCAGGTAGGAGGAATAGCTGACTCGGATTTTGTTGCCATGGATATTCTACCTATCCTCTGGAGCATGAGCCTTGGGCCATTGCTTAACCTACAGCAATTCCAATCCTTCATTGACCTTATCAAGAGTCTGTCAGCACGCGTTGAGCAGGAACAAACAAGAAAACTTCAAGAACTCTCAGGTACCAATGGTTCCCAAGCAACCGGCAACGGAGATATCATGTCTTTTGGTGCCCCAGCGGCCTTTCCATCGAGTAATAGTGGCAACGAGGGTGGAGAAATTGACTTTGAGCGTCTTGTTAAAGGCGGCTTACCTTCCCCCAGCCAGCCTGTTGATGCCGGTTGGGATGCAGATCCTGCGATGACAACATCACAATCGCATTCTTCAACCTCGTTGAAGCCTAAAGCGGCTACATTCGCCTGGTCAACACCAAGTCCAACAGCTCCAACATTTCCTCCTCCTGGGAACTCAATAGTATCAAATGTTATGAGACCGCAACAACCATCACGCACAGTAACACCTGATCTCTCACGTTTTGAGTCGCTTTCTCCCTCGTCAACTCAATTCTCACAACCACTTCAACCTCAGAATTCTTTGTCGCAACCTTTACAGCCTCAAAATAGCTTCTCACAGCCGATGCAACATCAGAACCTCTACAACAGCCAGCCACTACAACCGCAAACATCAGCCTTTCAAAGTCAAGCTAGTCCGATAAACTGGCCCTCCGCAGCTACTTCAAACCCATGGAGCAATAACAACTCTGCATCGAACCCTTCGCTGTCAACTATGGCAAGTATGAACAGTATGGGCAAATCAATGTCAAATCTCTCCCTTCAACAACCCCCGATTAGTACAAGCACATCTCCATTTTCACTGCCGCCTCCGCCTGGAGCAACCACAAACTCTTTCACAGCACTTACAACGCCGAACTACAACTCATCATTTAGTGGGTCCAACATCGGACAAGCAAAACCTCAACCTCAAAAATCGGGACTTGATGCATTTGAGAGTTTACTATGAATTTATGAGAACAGGAATATGGACGGTACGGGTAGGAGCGGCATTTGGATCATAGACTACATGTGTTGTATAAGAAAGAAATACCTCGATTGATTTCCTCACTTCTTAGCCAACATCTCCCTAACAGTCTCCTCGACAGATTTTAAGACAGAACGGAAGTAGTTGACATGTGATTTGATGTATAACTGTTCTTCATGAAGAGCTTCTAGTGTGACTTAGGGCCAAGGACAGAAAGTTCTATTTCAAATATTCCCCCGAATATGGACTCAAAATGCACTCACTCCTTCAGCATGACTGGGTAAAGAAAATTACCCATAACCTTCAATAGCAAAAAGCGGAAGGCGCATTTTAATACCTTTCGCAAGATGTCCATAGAGCTCAGCTCTTTATTTTCTTGACTACCAAGGAACAGTATCAATTACTAATTAATCGCAAGTCACCTCACCCAGAGGTGGTAGGCGGTGACGACGCGTACGATTACTGACTAATGGCTAACTTGTCAAAATCTCCTAAAAAGGGAAGTGAAAAAGTATTAACACCTGAACTCCACTCCAGGAGGTTTTGTTTTCGGTGATTAATAATGATCTCACTAAATTAGTTGTTACTGTGAGGTCATTGACAAGAGCTTATACTATCTTATTTCTAAGTCACATAAAAATCTTTTAAACATAACTACCTAGTCTTCAGGATAAAACAATATTCATGTCATCATACATAAGAT
>JAJONI010000412.1:5133-25053 GCA_022190145.1 Pezicula rhizophila
GGGGATGATGCCATCATATGCTTGCCATACGATTCGCAGTTGAGTCAGATCTGCTACCCGAAAAGTCACCGATCGGTATCTGATAGTCGAGAGGTTCAAAGTCTGGTAAATTGGTCGCGTCCTTGCCGTGTTCTTGAATAATGGAAAAGCATTTTTCAACTCGAAATAACTACTCGAGTAACCCCTTTTCGCCTGCATGGCTCAAACTTCTAGAAAGCTTCCACTCTACCACTCTACCACTCTACCACACCATCTCAACATCAAACCAATTAGCACCCACAATCACGAGAGAGGAAGGTAGATGAATTTATAGATGAATTTTGAGATTTGTTTAAAGATAGAGTTCACCAGTCAGCGCTCAAGATTGGAAGGTGCATTTAAACTTAGCATTTGAGTTGTTTGATATTCAGAGAGGGAGGTCTTAGCGTTGATATGTGAATGCTGCGTCTTTGCCGGCTAAGCGAGTTAAGATGCAGGGATGATGTACAAACTTAGGCCACGCAATGCCAAGAAGATGAAAGGGGAGACGTGTCGCTGGTTCGATTTTCCTTTTCATGTGAGAAGTCTTGTTTTTTTCCTCTTTCAATCATCGGCCTCGCTTCTGGTCCGACAGGTCCGACGATCATTGATTTTGTAAATAGTGGTGGTCCCGACGACGACGACGACGACGACGACAAGGTCGAAGGATGCGACGACGTTATCAATTGTCTCGAGTGATCATTGATGATGAGGCCGATAGTGGACGTTAGTTAGTTAAAGTGAGGTTATTCTCGAGATGGTGGACTTTTGGGGACGTAAGAGGCTGGAGAAAACTCGGTGGTGATGAGGTTCGTTTGCCTTCAGGATAAGGAAATTCGTAATCATCGGATTGCGTATGGCTGGATGGTCTAAGTACACTATTGTACAGCAGTACGAAATGAGGCATCGGATTTCCTCATTAGGTGTGAATAGTGACAATTGACAATAATGAATTGAGCCCCCCCACTCAAGATACAAGCGGTGCAGTGTGCCACAAGAAAGTCAAGGCCAGACAAGGCTTAAGCAGTGCTTTTTTGGACTCGGATAACCTCGTTCCCGATGTTTCTACTTGAGATTTTGAGACGACAAGATGAGGGTTCACGAACTTCGCCTTGGAAATTTGGGTGTCTGCGCCCCGACAGTATCAAACAGTTGTGGTAGCAGATCTGCTGGCTCCTCAATTTCCTCCTTACCCCATATCAAAGTCATTGATATTGCCAAGGTGAGACGCTGAGTGGTCAGTGGTCAGTGATCGCACCCCTCACAAGGCTGTCGTCTACTCAAGTGACAGATTTCAATGATTTGCAGATTTGCAAAAAAAAAAAAAATAGAAAGTGACGACAAGATAAACATAAGCTCATGATGAGGCTCAAATGGAGACACACACATACACACACACGTTAGCAGGAGGATTGACCAAATTCGCACTCGTATGTTTCGATCACGAATCAATCAATAATATGTGTGAGCGACACAGCGACACAGCGATGTCTACGATTTATGAAATTTAGAATTAGACATGCGTCGCCCGCAGTCCTTGTCTTACTGTCGCCATTATTACGCCAAGCATCGGAGTACCCAAGCATGCTTCTTTTTTGCAGCCGTACCACCGGGGTTGGCTGACTAAAGGGAGGCTATGGCCAATCAACCCATCGTACGTCCTGGATCTGCTTGGTCTGAGGTTCTTCGCTTCGGGCAGTCGTCGTCGAAGCTGACGACGCAGAGGACTGATGTGCATCCTGCAGCCAATCACTGCCACGCATCCCCAACAGACTTCTGCCACCTCCACACCCACGCGTACTCCCAAGTCTGCCGCCTGGCGACTACGACGAAAGTGAGAGCAATCCTCCAAAGAAGACCCTTACCAATAACCCGACCTCCATTCCACATCGTCCCTTTTCCACTCCATTATCATCATCATCATCACCATCATCATCACCAACAACAACGACAACAACAACACTACCTCACTGTCGCTTCATCGTCGTCGTCGTCGTCCTCGTGTTGAAATTGTGAAGGAGAACTTAATCGCGTCCGAGCTATTTGGGGAGTCTTGACCTAGCCCCAAACAATAAGCGAGAAGTATAGTGGCGACGGGTGATTGCGACGCTCTGGGCGGCTGTGCATACAACTGAAGACGGATCCCATCAACACCATCCATTTTCTACAAACATCACTGTCAAATACCATTCATAGTGTGCGCCGACTACAACAGGAAGCTTTGAATATAGGACGGGTAAAGGATAACTGGGAGCGGTGCGATCCAAGGGGAGCTGAGTTTGATTCATCCACCGTCCTCCACTTCTACTTTGAGTCCGACGAGATGGCTGGCATGCATGGAGCACCAAGAGAGGGGGAATATGATGAGCAGTGGGCAAAGGGCCTCACTACTCAATTCGAGGGTTTATTACGCACGAAACGATTGAACGAACTCGACCGATCGCGATCCCGGACAGGATCACCAGCACCATTAGAGCGAGCCTCGTCTTCGAACTTGCGATCCGACTATGATACCCCCCAGTCCCCAGGAGGCTACCGCCCAACAACATCAGGTGGTTCAATGGCGTCCAATCTGCCTTCGTACTCGTCCCTCCGGAATTTACCCAAGGTTCCTTCACCACCAAACGATGCTGGCTCGCAGAAGTTCAGGAACTTACTGATCTCTTTGGCACTGACACCAACAAAGTGGGAGAACCCAGGTCTTCTGGATGAGGCTTTACAAGTAATTCCGTTGGATAGAATATACGGCGAGGCAGAGGAGGAATCACAGATCTTACAAGTCCAGGCATTAAGTATGGGCGATGACCGGAAGCCGGAATGGGGATATCAGGATTGTGTTATTCGCGCATTACTGAGGTATGTTTCATGTTACTCCATCTGCGAATTGTATTCTGACTTTGGACTAGATGGTTCAAGCGGTCGTTTTTCTCCTGGGTCAATAACCCACCATGTCCTATGTGCTCCTCGCCAACGATCGCACAAGGCATGACACCGCCAACTCCAGATGAATCAGCATGCGGCGCACTTCGAGTTGAACTCTACCGTTGTTCGGCTGGTGACTGTGGTGCTTATGAACGATTCCCACGGTACAGCGATGTCTGGCGGTTATTGCAAACACGAAAGGGACGATGTGGAGAATGGGCCAATTGCTTCAGCATGCTGTGCAGAGCAGTTGGTGGCCGAGTCAGATGGGTATGGAATGCTGAGGATCACGTCTGGACCGAAGTATACTCGGAGATGCAGAAGCGATGGATTCATATCGATGCTTGCGAAGAGGCGTGGGACAATCCACGGTTGTATGCCGAGGGATGGGGAAAGAAGATGTCGTACTGCATTGCGTTCTCTGCCGACGGTGCTACAGATGTCACTCGTCGTTATGTTCGCAAGTCTGAGCAGGCAGTCGAGCGCAATAGGTGTCCTGAGGAAGTCATGCTCTACATCCAAAACGAGATCCGTAACCTTCGCCGAAGTAACATGAACAAGGATGAGCGCTTCCGTCTCGAGAAGGAGGACGCAAGAGAAGACAAGGAACTTCGCGGCTATGTCATCTCATCAATCGCTCAAAGCGTCGTCCGCAGCCTTCATGTCGGCCCAAGTTCGCAACATCCAACACACCCAGGGACCCAACTGCAACAGACAACTATTATTCGCTCCAGCAACTCCGAGGACCAGAAATTGCCTGCTGAGCAACCCGCAGGCCGTCAGAGTGGTGCTCAGGAATGGATTAACGCAAGAGGAGAGAATGGTCACCGGTACAACCAAGGCCAAGACCCTAATCACCGTGGACTATGAAAACCCAATCATTGACACATTTGAATGAATCATAATACGACGTCAAGTCAGACAGAGCCGAGTCGAGTCGCGTAGCAAATAGATTACCACGAGGACATCTTCACAACACACGCCGTCACACAAACACGAGCGAGCTGAAGTACTACAGAAGCCCTTTGGGTCACCCAGGGAGTTCCAGTCAAGCTCTTCACGCTACTACAACGACACCATGACATGATCAATATGGCTTTGCAACAAACCGCGACCTTCAATTCTACCTGTCTCGTAATAAAATACCCACACTACCAACCAAATACCATGTACGCTTATACGCATACCTCCGGAGCTACTCGGAGATTTCATTTGTCTTTTATATTACAGTCATAAATGGCGTTCGGGATGGTCGCATCATATCATTGATTTATTCATCAAAACATACATTTAGTTAATTTCGGCACATCTTTTTTTATGTCACAATGTGGGGGAAATGCGAGGAGCATCAAACAGCTGAACAAAGGGTTCCGGCTGGGGCGTCTTGGGGTTGGGTTTATATGACCCTATCTTCTATCTTCTTCTATTATTCTTTAGCAGTATAGGTTGGGGTTGAGTTGGTGAATTGCGTAGATTTGTATAGGATCGGATTGGATGTCTGATGAGCGATGAGGATGAGGTGGTTGATGAGAAGTAGATTAGATAGTTGGCTATGATAATATAGTGCACTTGTCTATATACCCCCTGTGTGTTTGCCTTCTTGTGAGTTCAACGTATCATTAGCCAAGTGGCTTCCAAAGCTGACCTTATTTCACTTATTATTCCGCTCTGTTAACAAGCACGTTAGAACAGTTCTCGCTAATCATTGCACAGTACATATTGATCCAGCGCAGAAACTGCATACAGCTGCGACTCGTCTGCTCTCTAGGATATCAGTATTACATTCTCGTACCTCCACATTTTCTGACTACAAAACATGCTTTGACGTTTTGAGGAATGGAAAGGTTATAAGACGTGTAAGGTGCTCGAGAACACTCAGAACACGTCTAGGTCTCAACTCAGAAGAGTCTCCAGGTTTCGCTCCTGGGACTTCAGGTCTTCCCTTTAGTATAAATAAATACCGGAGCCTCCAGGTCAGGTTTCTATACTGTATATCCACGTGATCACCGCCCAACCAACTTCAAGCGAACTATCATTTTCTGCCGGCAGTCTATAAATAGCTTGTACAAAACTCATTTGCTCCTACTCGGTACCCTTTATCATTATTATTAGGGTTATTCCCCACGTAAATTTGAACAGCTATTTCTCATATCAAATCCTGCTACCTTTGGGTCTCTTAAGCTTAATGCAATCGTCAAATCGACTGACTGCCTAATTCATTCTTACAGTAGCACCACATGGTCACCCACAACGCTCATAGACAGCGCCACAACCGGAATGGATCACGATCGAGCGGACTTCGCTTGGAACAGAAATGATGACGCTTGGGAAGAGTCAAAGAAATGGCTCCAAGATGCCACTACCCTACCATCCGCCTTCTGGGATCTCTTGCGATGGAGAAATTTGGGAAACGTGCCACCCTAGTGCGCTCATTGATCGCCAGTGGTTACAATATCATTAACAGAATGCATCTCGAAGGATCCTCTACGAGCAATGATGTCCTAGTTAGAATTCCTGATCCCAACCTAGCCCAGTTCCCCAAATATACCATTATGGATTATCAGATTCATCGAGCAAAAATTCTTGTGTCGGACCCTTTTACTTTCATGCAATAGATCGGGAACGCAGGTCCTACGCATTGACAAGACCTAGCGAAGACCCCGGTGAGCCTCAATCCCGAGGACACGATTATAAGATTCTATGCTCAGATGACAGGCCACCTCCTAGAGCTCTCATATCATCACTTTGACAGGTTTGTGGCTTTCGTCGAAACTAGCCAGAACTCCTATTGTGTAGCAGGACGACTATATCCGTGAATATGAACAGCATAATTCAACTAGCCAATATCCTACGTATCGTCCTTCCGCCACAGGACAAGACTTATAGTACTACTATCGAATAGCATATTAAGCTAGCAGAAATGCTTATAACACAGCTTGTCTTTCAACATAACGATCTTGTTTCTATAGCGGACGACTGTCGAAACAAATATGTAGCCCGCCAACTCTTCCGGGAATTGGCTAAAAAAGGGCAGCTCTTAACATTTGGTTTTGCAGAAAACGACCGGCCTACTCAGTTTAGAAGCAATTGCTTAAGGCTTTCCACCGCTCCTATGTCAAATTTTTGTCGGCTTTGTTGTGATGATCTCCGGGCTGGCAATATTTTGTTAAATGAGGCTGACGATATAGTAGCAACTATTGCCCGGGAGTTTACGTATTTGGCATCTATATAGTTTGTACTTAATCTACCTTGGTGGTTACTACTAGATGTGCCTAAGATGTGGCCTATAGGGATTGGTGATTAGATAGATGTCTGTGATCATCACCTACAAACCTAGCTGCAGGGTATGGAGGAGGCCGAAAAGAGTGTAGAAGCGACTCAAACAAATTCCCAATTCCGGCTGTCAACTTCTCTGCGAGAGAGTTGGGAATCTGGCAGGTTCTGGCTTAACTGTGCTGCAAGAAAGAGTTGGGCATTCGATACTATCTACTGGAAGTATTTAGATGAGAGATTCTTCGGTGACAGGGCAGTGGGTGTTGGAGGAAAAAACTTCTGTAAAAATGACCTGTGGAAGAGCAGAGAACACCTCTTAACTGAGAAAGTCAGAATGGCGATGGAACTTTTGGTATAAATGAAGATGGGATAGTTAAAGGAGAGGGTCCTGATTGATTGGGATCTGGAACCAGAGCAGGCGAAGAAACGCTTAGCTGAAGTTTGTTCGATGAGTAGTAGGATTCTAAGATTCTTGAACACTTGAGGTGAAGGGGATGATGGGGTTCTAGAATTCGGAGTTGAGAAAGGTTGAGAAAGAACCGAGAATAAGCCCGAGGAACTATGTTGCAAGATAGAAGTTGAACTTCTCGGAGATTGATAAAGTTGTCAAGTTGGTATTCCACCAGACTACAGAGACAAGATCTTATTTATACTCGGCGAATTGCTCAGTACCGAAGATGGACATGCATACAATTGTGCCACATGAAAATTCCATTAACGCACCAAATTGATGTATTGGTCATTTTTCTCAAGCTCTTCAGATGCAGATCTGCTAACTCAAATAACGCGCTTCTTATGTCGAAAGCCTTCCTGTGCCTCAGAAATAGCCTGCGAGGATGCAAAAGCCTTAGTACCCAAGTGAACATTACCATGAGCTGAGCCTGGTTAAGCTCCATTCAAGCAGCACGATCACTTGAGGGAGGCCATGAGGATACCATTACGTTAATATTAGAAGGAACAGGTGCTTGTCTTTCAGGCTATCGATTCTATATATATCTCGATCAGGAAAGAGTTTCTCATCACTCAGACTCATGCCCATCGAGGCTGGAGCTTTCCTAGGACACGTGGGCACTAGCCTACTACTTCTTGCTCTTGCTCTTCTACCTTCTTCGATAGAGATGATACCACCCACAAACGAAGTCAATTAGAAGCCAGTTCAATTGTTTCTTTACGTGCTAGAGATCCTACACTGGCCCACCTTTTTGGAAACGCGATGATGAGCTTCTTGAAATTGTCGATACTAGACACATATTATACTATAAGAGCCTGAGTTTTCAATAAAACATCGACCGAGTGCATAAATTAGCATTGGAAATTTAAATCATCAAGTATTACAACTTCACTCACGCGGTTCGTTAGACTTCAGTAATTTACTATCAGTGTTCTAAGTAATTTGGATAGAGTTATGGTAAGTTACTAAACCGACGTTGTTTCATAGCTCAGAAATTGCTAGTCTTATCAAGGTTCGCCTGTCGAGCACAGAAGCCTCAATAGAAGTCCAGAAGGGCAGCCCTCATGGAGGAAACTTTGACCTCTTTGCGATGTTATTTGATAGAGTAGATGGACTTCCAGAGAGTATAACGTTCAACATCAAAGTCATAAACTAACGTCGAAGACTCAAGCAGGCAATGTCACATAATCAGGTACTTCTACACACTCGACACAATAACCTCCCTCAACAATAACGTGAAACCTCCAAGGAAATCACTCGTATACAGGTTGGAATGAGAGCTCCATACTAAGCTCATGCTGTGAGCTACATCAAGCCTAAATAACAGCCTATTTTTTATGTGCGAGAGATACCCTGATATTCTCCAACATGAGAGTACTAGCCAGCTAACATCATTAGGTCTCTTCACTAGCAGTTAGTGGGGATATCACTTTGTACCCATCGAGCCCTTACGAGCCAGTTGCCCGTTAGTCGGTCAAAGGAGATCTTGGGGTTTCTCCGAAAGATCATTAGTATGATTGAATCTGACTACCAGGCTGCTTGCATTCATGACGTTGAACTGGAAGCATCTAAGAACACATAGGATATCAATGTACGTAGTAAAACTTTCAATACATTCTCCATATTCAGTGGCGGAACTCCAACCAGTATAAAATATGATAAATGTGACGTACAACTACTGACCTAGGGAAGTATCGCGTACCTCAAACCCCTTTGAAAGGATGTCTAAGCAACTTCTTCTCCGGAACCTCGAGGTACAGAGTAGTGGAGTCTCCCATTCACTTTGCAACCCAGGCTCCAGCAACCCGTCCTCAGACTAGAAGAATGATCCAGAGAACCAAAATCATCACGGAAAATGTCCCGTATAATTTTTCATTGCCTACAACACGGAGCATTTTAACCGCAACCTCCGAGAGTGACAAGCTGGCCCTGGTTTCCATTGTAACGAAAGCAACAAGAAATGCCGGTGTAACAGCTTATTTGATCGGAACATCTTTTATGGAGCCCAAAAATATTGAGGACGATGATTTTAGGATTAGCGACATTGTGCGTGGTGCACATTCTTTGATTATAGCTATGGGACCGGGTACTAGAGACAGAGGGACGTACCTCGACACAGTCCATGCTACAACAATAGGGTATTCGTCTCTGAACACTACCAGAGGAACTACTCATCACTCCTCGACGTCCCATCTCTGTATGCCGTCGAGGCCACCACGAGCCTTGACTATCGAAAAAGCGGTTTGTGAACCTCGCTTCGACAGATTCAGCAACAACTCGACAACTCATCGACCATCATGAGGGAAATCCGACCCTACGTCGGCTAGAACTATGTGCGGTCAGTGAAGCGGATGGTGGCTCAGTATGCATTACATGGGGCTCGTAAGCTGGGATTACTTTTCTGTCGTAGTGCCTAGGACGCTCTTTTTTTTTAACTGGCATTGAAAAGGTGCCGAGCATTAAGGGCAAAACGGCCGTTAAAGTAGTCAATCATTGGATTTTAGTCATTGAAATGATAGAGTTCTGCCTTGTCGATAGGTTCTCGCCATATTTCACTCGTCTCTTGTATCGCGGTAAGTTCTATCAGTATAACTTTGCCAAATCCCTCTTATCTGTTAAACAGGCTGGATGAATGACTAACCTTAGGTTAGGGGAACACAAGCCTGGCTTTTGAGCTTCGAAAGATACGCCAATCTCGAAACAATCGAATCACAAAATTTCGGATCTCGAATGTATCGACTTCGATGGAGTACTTACGATTCCTCGACATTGTAAAAATAAATTCAACGAATACATTGGTATAGATCCTACAACCCAACATTAGAATCTGTCCAAAAGTAAAAAAAAAAGGCGCTTCTTAATAATAATATAGATGAATGAGATGAGGACCTTTACACTTGTTGATATTAATACAGTGATGGTTACTTCTTTTGAAGCCAGGAGATCCCCTGTTACTGTGCTGCTTCGTGGGACTGACGGCGGTATGCAGAGGACTGTTGCCTATTCTTGTGAGTAGACTAAGGGCACTTGTTGGAGGGAGGCAGTGTTGAGGTTTGAGACTACTGTTCTTGGGAAGATGGGAAGAGGAGGCAGGGGCTTTTGATGTTGGGGCTGTGTTTTTCTTGTTAATAATTATCCTTTTTGATAGGGTTTGAAATTAATATATTGCTCTTAGGACTAAAATGTTTGTATTATTCCGTGCCTTCCGTACGGGACTTCCGTCTGGGACTTCCGTCTGAGTATAATTAATAACTTAGGCTGGGCGTGCTATAAGAAACGGCATTAACTCCTGGTCATCTGTTTCTTACCCTTTTTCTTCGAGGAATTAACAGTGAGAGGGAAGTTGAGACTTATGCTGCTACAAGGAAAGAAGGGGTTTACTTAGTCTTGTCGGTAGGGTACTGTACTGTAATGCAATACTGCTATTCTCATGCCGCCTAAACTTAAGCGAGATGATGGATAGGGGTAGGAGCTTAGCACGGAAAGGGTAAAGAAAGCTAAGCTCTTCACACGAGCATCGCGTGTGAACTTTGAAGACCAACCGATGAATTTGTACTCTTGTTTGTTCTCTTGTTTCTCCTCTTGTTAATTATTCTATTATTCTACCTTACCTTCTGCGCCTTATTAAGATGTTTCTAAAATTAAAGAGTGCCGCGAGATCAGAATATCACATCACGTGTTAGACACCTCAACCGCGCTAATCTCCATTAGCGCGATCCTAATTTTCCCTTTGACGCGCAACACTCTCATGGACTTTCTCCAATTTTAGCAACTCGACCACCAACCACGACAGTTATGCAATCCTGCATCCCCGTCCAGAGCGCAGTCGGACTACTGTTTGCGTACCAAGAATTAGACAGCTTTGCGTTATTTGTCGTGTTTCCTTCGTATTTGAAGGGCTTGTGATAGCAACACCCAGCACCACGCTGCGTCAGCGAGAATACCATCGATGGCCGTTTCCTTCGAGAAGAGAGAAAGCCTAACCACTGACATGGCCTACGAACGGCGTACTAAGTTGCGGGGCCAATTATTAGGCCAATTACTATGCTAGGATGAAGACTGCATATACACACAATCGGGGGCCTGTTAGTCAGGTATGAAGAGTAGTAGTAGTAGTAGTAGTAGTAGGGTGCTGGGATCAACATAAGTAGTCACACAACAGACAAATTAATGAATGAATAATGACCTCACAGATGACGACGAAGCGAAAGAAAGTTGAACAAAACATCAGATGAACATCAGTAGCACCCCGCACCAAGCACCCAGCACAGCACACCCCTCTATCTATCTCTCTCTGTCTCTCTCCCTCTCTCCCCCTCTGCCCCCCTCTCTCTCCCCCAGCCCTCTTTCCGCTCAGTTCCCGACCCTCCCCTTTTTGCCTGCAACGGAAAAGCTTCTCTCTCCGCATTTCCTGGTCTATAATAATGCCGTCATTTCCCAGCCATACTGGCCCACGCGGCAGGCATCTTGATCCACCGGGGCGGAGTAGGATTGGCTGCTAAGGCTCCCTTTCGCTAAAATTGACTCCTATTTTTATACTCAGCTGGGAAGTTTGTGATATTCACATCCAGCTTGCTATTCTGCTTTTGTTTTGTTTTTTTCCGGTTTTTTTCCCCGTCTTTATACACACCCACCTGACTTGGCTGAGCTGGCAAACCAGAGCAGACAACGACAGGAACATGAATCCATGAAGATTCCTTTCCTAGTGGGGTTCCTGTTTTATTGTTCCTTCTCAGCCTACTCGTATATGACGAAAGCTGCCTAGAATCTTAGTCTCTGCTCTTCACACCATGTCAAGTATATGAGAGCTCCCCCCTTCTCTCTTTTCTCCCCCTCTCTCTCTCAAACGTTTCAAGTTAACTCTGTCTGCATAATCCCCCCACTACATTCGTTACATCTCTCATATGGTTCTTAATAATATGTATTCCATCGTTATATCCTCTTTGTTACTTGGAGCCTCGGCTCTGACTTTCCCAAGAGCTTCCTCCAATTGCTCCTTTGAACTCACTGCATTGGGCGGTCAGTCAGGGACCATTGGTTCGCTCTCTGATGGCCAGAACAGAATCGGTGGCGGACTGAGCCCAGTCACGTTCATCATCAATAATGGTGGTATCACTAATTCTTGGGGGAACGGTTGTATCTTGACTCGTAAGTTGTTGTTGACGCATGAAGCTGGTGTACCTCAAAAGCATCTGAGTGACTTGACTCCTTGAGGTGGCCTGAGGTGGCCTGAGGTACCCAAAGAAGATGTCTGAGTTGCTAACCTCAAGTCTATCATCTATAGCTTCTGTCGAGCAGTTCCAGTGTGACTCCGGCGTCGGTCCAACATACGGTTTCTCCATCTCTAATAATGGCTCTCTCCTCAACCCATCGGGAAACTCGGTCTTCTATGCCTGCCCTGCATCCGACACTGAATGGAACCTCTACACTACACCAGTCGTTGGTCAGCTGAAGTGCGTCCGGATCTCTCTTACCGCTAGTGCTTGTTATGGTTCAAGCTCTGGGTCAAGCTCTAGATCAAGCTCTGCTTCGAAAACAGCATCCTCCATCCAGGCCATCGGTACGACCTCGTCTGCCTCTTCTGCCTCTTCTGCTCGCCCCGTTGGCACATCGCCATCCTCATCATCTCCTGAGACTGTCACCGTCACCGTCTATAATTGCGGACTTGCTTCATCTGCATCATCCTCTGCTCTCAGGGCCAGCACTAGCCCCGCTGTGGTCAAGACCCAAACCACAGTCCCCCAGGCCTCTACCTCTCAGGTCTCCACCACTGGTAAAAGTTCAACTCGAACTTCTACTACCGCTGCCCAGGCTAGTTCTAAGTCCCCATCTTCTGTTGCTTCAGTTGAGACCACAACTAAATCTACCACACCTGCTGTTGGTAAAAGTGCAACTAGCCCAGTTGGCCAGAGTTCTACTCAAGCTCATACCGGTCCACAAGCTAGCTCTGGGGTCTCGTCTTCAGTTGCTTCAGTTAAGACCACAACTAAGTCTACAACCCCTGTCGTTGGTGAAAGTACAACCACTACAGCGATAACCGTGCCAGTTAAGTCAACAACTCCTGCTATCGGTAAGACCACGACTCCAGCATCCGGAACCGTGACCACCGAGATTGTCTATGCAACCACCACAGTTTGTCCGGTAACACTAACCTACACAACTGGTGGTACAACTAGCCTTAAGACCACGTCTACTATTTCCACTGTCTGGATCACCTCTACCTCAACCGTTTGCACGGCTTGCGAGCATGTATCTACTTCATCCGTTAAAATTTCAAGCCCTAGTACTGCAGCATCGACTTCTAAAGGCGTTACCACTGAGGTTGTCTACGCGACTACCACTGTCTGTCCAGTAACACTAACCTACACAACTGGTGGTACAACAAGCCTTAAGACCACGTCTACTATTTCCACTGTCTGGATCACATCTACCTCAACCGTTTGCACGGCTTGCAAGCATTCATCTACTTCATCAGCAGAAATTTCAGGCCATACTTCTACATCTCCGGCTAAAAGTTCCTACATTCAATCAATTTCAAGTGCCTCTACCCCAAGAGCGACAGTAGTCCCATCTGGTGGTTACAATGCTTCGACCACCACATCGGCATCAAAAACTGGTGTTACAACAAAAACTACCACGTCTGCTGCCGCTTCCGGAACCTCGTCAGGCTCATCTACCTGTGTTTCGACTGCGCTCACCGGCTCCTACACAAACGGTAACTACCAATACCCTCACTTAATCATCCCAGTCAGTGAAAAGACCCCAGACACCGCAGCTGGAACCCAGTACTTTGGCACCATCTCTACGAACACCAGCACG
Source organism: Pezicula rhizophila (assembly GCA_022190145.1). Taxonomy (NCBI): domain Eukaryota; kingdom Fungi; phylum Ascomycota; class Leotiomycetes; order Helotiales; family Dermateaceae; genus Pezicula; species Pezicula rhizophila. The sequence continues at coordinate 18,617 of JAJONI010000412.1, forward strand.
ATCTTCAACTTTGATGTTCCTTCCACATATTCTGGACACACTTGCAACTTGATCTTCCTCTTGCCTCTCCAATCAGAGCTTGAGACATCTTCTTACACCTTCTCTGGAGCTGGAACAATTGACTTCGAGCAGCTTTCGACTGCTGCTACCTCTGCCACAACCTACAATAACGCCCCATCAGTTAAGGCCGATTTAGGAACCTTCACACTTACCGAAGGAAGCTCCACGCTCATCAAGCAATTTGACTGTTCCGCTTATGCTGGAACTACTTACACTGCTGAGATGAAGGCTGTCGGTAACACCTACCTATACTACTTCCAGGATTGGAACCCAAGTCCTCTCGGAATTTACATCACGGTGTGTTAAATATGCTGAAAAGCACATGTGACTAACGGTGGTTGGTGAGAAGAGACAATACAAATTTTCATGATAAGATGAGGCGTATATTTGGAATGGGTATAGATTGGATGGTAGCAATGGAACAAATTGGATATGGCAGGGTATGGCTCTGGGAGTAACGTCTACGGGCTTGCTCAAATATGGGGATGTACAATATTGTATCTCCTCCGCAGTATATATCCACATTCAATATGGATGTTGTTCAAGCTTCTTTTAAACATTGAGCTCCTACTATTACGCGTGCTCACAGGGAAAATTGAAGGCTTTACTTATATTCGCGTGAGTTAGCATAGCGCACGCGTCAGTTCTTGGACTAATCCATGTTGGTACGCGTTCAGCACGTACCACTACACGCTTGACGTGGATATATACTGAGAAGATAATAAAAAAAATAAAAAAAGCAAAAACAATGGAATAATGAATTTAAATGAAACTAAAATGAGTTGGGCTTGAAAGATTGTGAACTGAGACGTTTAGATTCTATTTCTTTGAGGTGTCCCGTATCGTCCTTCTTGGGTGGCATATTTCCATCAATATCTACCCGGCGGTCGTGGTTAAGACTTGATGCATGATCCAGAATGCGACTCCAGTGATCCACATGGAGCTGAAGCTATTAATGGAGAGAGTGAGTATATAGCTGTCCGTTGCTATGCTTGCCAGGCTTAATGGCTCCAGTAAAATCATTGTCATCAACCTCGCCGCCTCTACCCAGACAACCCTTGAAATTCTTTTCAGTCAGCCTTTCTCTTCTTGACCAGTACGCCATAAGCATGGGATCAGGATGAAATAAAGCGATGGTAGCAAACATCGAATCATGTGCATGTTGGAAAGGGATTAACATGAACTAACGCAAACGTGAACTAACGCAAGCACTTATACTTCCATTAAATTTTATCCAAAAGTCGGATCTAAATTCTAAGGCGTAGGTACTTACGAAGGCTCTGCTTTATCTTTAAATACCTACCTAGGTAGGTAGATGAGGGCTACAAATCTCGGTTCATCGCTTAGCGAGCGACCTCGTCCCTACGACCCTACCTCCCTTTTCGAAGCAAGTTCTTAAGGAAGTGTAGAATATAGAAGAAACAAAGCAACAAAATTATCCTCTTACTGAATTTATATTTCATTGTTAAGATCTTTATATAGCAACTCGTTATCTACACATAGAATCTACGTGATATCTTAAGCAGCCTTAGCGATGACTTTGGATCATCATTTGGAGCAGATATGAATCCACAATACGTCTTCTTTGTCCCATCCTAGTTATTGACAGAAGAAGAAAGATCATGAAAACCAAAAAAGGAGACACCGCACCGAAAATCAAAAGCACCCTCGACAATATTCCACATCGGAGAGCGCAAAATTCAAGAAAGGGAACACTGCTACTAAATACGAAAACCGAAGAAACTCGGTACTGATGAGTCCCAATTAGTACTCCGGTGCATAATCATTGGCATAAACTCTACTTTGGTGACTCGTGAGTCCTGCAGCTTTAAAAAGCATCCTTAATGAAAGTCTAGTTCCTCTCTGATACTGATCCTAAAGCTTATGTCAAAAAAGATTGGGGGAAGGCTTGCCATTTTGAAGATAATATCTAGAACTATACTATCTCGACGGTCGGGAAAAGCTGTACATCTCTTCTCGGTTTACGAGTAGAATGAAGATTTGGTGAATCGCTGTAGAAGTTTATGAAATGAGGAAACGAAAATGATGAGGAGGAGGAGGATTCGAGTCATGAGTGACGGCCAGCTTCACAGGATGTTGTGACGGTTCTGACGTCCTCTTTCATCCTTAGAGTGCACAATTTTTAGATCAGGGCCGCAATAGATATGCAAGTTTGATATTGAAGAATTCTTATTTCTTTTAGAGGGACTATTGTACACATAGTTCCCACAGTAGATCTAGCACTGTTACTAGACTCTATTCAATGCTCGTAGTATAGTCTACCAGACCATCTATATTCCAAACGCCCCAATACCGAATGCCTCTCGTTCATGATTCTAAGCAAATATTCCCTCTGGAACTTCCATCAGACACCTCAAACTCTCATCATATTTGCCGAAACCAAACGCTTTCCTTGCCAAACCTTCCATCCATCAAAGTAGACCCGTTGAGCATCAACACCCTCGGTTGAATAGAAAGCCTGCCACGCATCAACCTGGCTCGGATGAACGTAGTGAAACATCATCATCAAATGAAGCATGAGTCCGGCATCGAAAAGATAAAGAAAAATCTCATGGGTCCGGATAAGACCAGTAGTACCCTGTAAATTCTCTCCCAGTCGGACAGCCGACCGAATAGCAATAAGCGCCGAGGCAACATATAACGCAATAAGATGTTTCTTATAACTGATATCAACATGACCAAACTTGGCTTCGGAATCTCCAGAAAGACGAGCCGTAGATTTGCGGGATATGTTGTATTGGAATTTGGCGGCGGTGAAGACGAAGACGGCGAGGAAGATCATCTGCTCTCCCAATCCCATCATCACTAATCTATTGCCGAGTCGGATGTTTGAGACGCTGGTTGTGAGGCGGAGGATTGATCCGACGCTTTGGATTGTGAAGGAGAAACAGTCGCCGATGAGGAAGATTTTTTGGAACCGGCTTAGTCGGATTGGGGAGAGGGATTCTCCTCCTACGGCTTTGACTATGTGTTCGTAGTACATGTATACGGCTGCGGCGATTACTGTTGGTGCTACTAGGATACAGGTATATTGGATTGCGAAGGGGATGACGGAGAAGGTTGGTGATTCGAAGTGTGAGATTAGGCGGCATGCGTATCCTATTGCTTCCACTGTTTGTTGAAATAAAATGTTAGTTTTTTTTTTGGTTCCTTGCTGGTTGGTTATGAGAGAGAAGTCTGGAGTTGGAACTTACGCAGACCTCCTACTATAACTGGGATGAAGAACTTCGTCTTTGATCGTGCTACCTGATAAGTGTGTAGGGCTGTTGTCTGGAGGAAAACTGCTGCGAATCCAGATGCTGCCATGAGGAATGGTACATAGGCGTAGTAGCTCCCCGACTCAAGGGTAGCCGTTGCGACCATAATTGCGGTTTTTAAACGAGGTCGCTTGAGAGTGATTCTTGAAGACCTTTTGTAAAGAAGTGAAGTGAATGTGGTTGGGAAATCCGGAGTTGGTGATCTAGTTGACTTGATATGAAGTTGAGATGAGATGAGATAAGATGAGATGAAGATTTTTTTTTTCGAAGGCAAGAAACTTGCTTCTATATAGCATTATCATTGAATCCCAACCCATTGACATTTTTGTCAATACCAAGACATAGAATCGGATTCGGATTCGGTGCGTTCGTATTCTCCTCGTAGCGACGACCATAGGTTTCGAATTGCGTCTTTCTTGGCTGTTACAAGCAAGTGCTCGCCGAAGAAGAAATACACTGTACGATGCGTGGTACGGACGCCTTATTTTAGCAGCATGGCTGGCGTGGTGATCCTTTTCAGTCTAAAAGTAGTCTGCCGTGCAGCACCAAGCAATTGCTCGTTGTAGAAGTCGAGATATCTTCTTCGCACCACAGTTGTACTTTCGCATGTCTTTCTAGTACGGTATGAAGGTACCTTATATTAACTTATCCCTCACTATAGCTTTTATCTACGTGACTATATAGGATGTGCAGGTCTTGATTTATTATTGTTGTTGTTGTTGTTGTTGTTGTTGTTGTTGTTGTTGTTGTTGTTCTTATTCTACGTTAGGAGAGCTAAAGGATTTATTATTTTAATGTGTATACTGTAGATAGCAAAAGATCCAAACTGTAAATTAGGGTACGGGTTGTAGGAGCACGAACTACTACTACTACACTCCTACCAGTAGTTAGATTTAATAGCTTGACTTCCACATTAGGCATTTCCGGAGGCGGAAAATCTAGGTCAGACAAGGATACCACTTACTACTGAAAGGTGACGAAAAGGGGCGCTTCCGTTGGACCTAATTAAGATCAAAGTTAACCAAAGTTAAACCACAGGTGAAAGAGGAATTAAATGCTGGTTTATCCTTCCTTATAGTGCACTTCTTATTATCTCTCTTATGACGGCGCATCCTTCTTACTGTAGTTTCAGCAGTCGCTAAAGCATGACTGGCCATGTACGTCATTCTAGCTTCTTCCTGCGGTGCGGTGCGGTGCTATGCTGGAAGTGCTAGCACCACTTTACTGTAGCTTTAGAGTTGATCCGGGTATAAAGGAGGAAGCCAAAGTTCAATTTACTTCTGTACCAGCACAACACAATTCCGGACGAGGGACCTTGGATCAGAATAGCACATTATGGTGCGGATGGGTTATTGAGCAGCTTTTGGCCTCAACGGATTGCATGCCTCCCCAGCAGATGCAACCGACATCCATACTGTTGGTTGTTCACTTTGGTACGTTTATCGGTTCCGAAAATGAGTCGTATGAAGCTGTCATCGAGTTTGATGAAGGCACGTGAAATGCTTGGGTGCGGCGTTTGGATGAACCACCAGATCATGAACGAGCATGGGCAGGTGGGTACACTTGATATTGGTGGCAGTTTTGTTATTGAGATTGAGTGACAAGCTGAGGGCTAAGCGCAATATGAGCCAATGGTCACCCTCATCTTCTCAGAGTTTTGAGCTTTGACTAGTTCATTGCTCAGGAGACATCGACGCACGTTGCATAGGCGAATAGCGGAACAACAATGGGAAAGAGTCCTTTAAGCCCTGGGAGATGTAGAAAGACTGGACAAAAAAGCAGAACAGTATTCTGTGGTAAAAGCGGAATAACAGTCACGAAGATGAAAGAAAGCCAAGCAAGACGAAGGTGCGTCCAAGTACAACGAGAATGGCTAGGAACACATCAACCTGTATTCACTTATTTCAAGTCAGTCATTGTCATGCTACTATTTTATATAATGGCAAGATTGATCCTGTTTATTTTTCCCCATGCAATAACGTAGTGCAAATCCTCCATTTCACATTCTTCCTTCATATCTCTCTCGTCCCTCAATATTGGAGATCCCAACGTTCTGATTATCTGATAAAAGAGCTCAGCATATGGAGTACATAAATGAACCATTAAAATTCTGGTCCCACTATTTACCACCACAGCGAGTCTGGGTTCGGAGCCTCCCAGTCTCTAATCAACAATTTGAAATCCCAAACTTGTACCACACCTGGCCGTGCTTCATGTACCGTCCCAGACTCCATCTTTTTAGGTCTCTGAGGGCGCCACTTAGCTCTTCTATAGCAGAACATGAATAACCTCAGAAAAATTATTGGTAGCATATGGTTTGTGTACGTGTTTCTGTGATAAATCAAATCTTGCGACTCCATTGCGAAGTATTTGATGTTTTGTTGAGTAGGGTTCTCAGTCCGAGATGTAGTATTGATTGATAAATATAACGATTGAAGATTTGAACATAGCCTGATTAAGGATAATAGACGCTCCATATAACGATCAGTATAGATCAAATCACTCTCCAATACGTCAACAATCAAATGCTGTACTCATTTTCGAAAGTAAGGAGGAGCCTCCGAAAGTATTTTGGCCATTCCTTCAAAGTAAGATTTTCTCACAGTTAAACCTAGGTGAAAAGTTGTAGTGTTTGGATCAAATACTCCGAAGTATTCGTGGAAACTGAAATTTCGAGACGAGAGGTAATCGTCTGTTTCTGATTTTATCTTTGGACAGCTGCTCCCGGTGGCTTTGAAGGGCCTGTGATGTCCTTGCTTGCGCTTTAGAAGGTTTATTATTACGGATGAGTGGGCTAGGGTATCGTATATGCTGAGTCGGAGCGCGATTGGGAGGGCGGGGGAATTGGATGGTGTGGATGTTGGTAAAGATGGAAGATATCTAGAGACTGTTTTTCTAATTAAGGTTTTGCTTTTGGAGGGAGTATTATTCTTGAGAAGAGGATGATTTGGAAGGATCTCGGATTTTATCTAGAGTTAGGGACGGTGGGGGTGGTTATTTCGAGTGTGTACAGTGCCCGACCACAATTATCCGTGGTTTTCGCGTAATTTGCGAAACGCGTCGTGTCTTCCCCACTACACTATCACTCCCACCACCCAC
>JAJONI010000413.1:4387-24976 GCA_022190145.1 Pezicula rhizophila
CGACCACCAACAGACAGTGTTGACGCTTCGGCTTGGAACAATGTTGCCAGTAGACTCAACGTTGTGAACAGTAGTCAATCAACTGAGTCGATGACTTTTGGAAAGCTCGATTACAACGATGCCATTGAAGAAGACGGCAGCCTTCGAATGTTTTGGACAGACTATACCGAAATAAATGGCAGCTTATGTCTCTTTGGAAAAGTCCAGAATAAGAAGAATGGCTCGTTTGTGAGTTGTTTTGTGAAGGTAGATAATATCTTGAGAAAGTTGTTTTTTCTGCCTCGAGAATACCGGCAACGAGGTGGCAGAGACACTACTGAGGAGGTTGAAATGAAAGATGTCTACGAGGAAGTGGACACACTCATGGGCCAGATGAATGTTGGTATGCACAAGATAAAGCCATGCACGCGGAAGTACGCATTTGAGCTACCCGGAATACCAAAAGAAGCAGAATATCTTAAGCTGTTCTACCCTTACACTAGTGCGTCCCCCTAATCTCTTTTCTTACGGCATGCTAACTCTCTAGAATCTCAACTCCCAATCGACCAGACAGGAGCTACGTTTTCCCATGTTTTTGGCATAAATACGCCTCTCTTTGAGCAGTTTGTACTATGGAAGAACATAATGGGTCCATGCTGGCTTCGGATCGAAGATGCAGAGTTTGGAGTATTGAAAAATGCTTCTCACTGCAAGCTAGAAGTTCAAGTCAGCCAGCCAAACCTCATCAGCACTGTGAGTGAGTCGGATAATCTGGATGCGCCGCCGCTCACAATCATGAGCATTGCTATGCGAACGATCTTGAACGTCAAGGACAACAAACAGGAAATCCTTGGAATCAGTGCACGTATCTTCCAAAACGTCTCTCTCGCCGACACTACACCTGCAGACAAGCTTCCCTGTACAACATTCACGTGCATCAGGCCTGTCGGAACATCTTTTCCTCTAGGATTTGAGACAGAAGTAAAAAGTCGCACCACAGGACTTGTCAAATTAGCAAAGACAGAACAGGAAATATTGAGCTTCTTCCTTGCCCGACTCGACCTAGTTGACCCAGACGTTCTGGTTGGACATCAACTTGAGGGAGTTGACTACAGCATCTTGCTGAGCCGACTCCAAGCTAAAAAGACGCCGCAATGGTCTCGAATAGGCCGAATGAGACGTAGTGATTGGCCAAGTTCAATGGGCAAAATTGGCGGTAGCTTCTTTGCGGAAAGATCATTGATTTCCGGTCGCCTCCTTTGCGATCTTGCCAATGATGCTGGTAAAACGACAATGATGAAATGTCAATCTTGGAGTCTGACTGAAATGTGCAGTCTTTACCTAAACCGCCCAGGCGAAAAGGATGTCCGGCAAGATATTGACAGTGAGGCAGCGCTTAAAACATGGGCATCAACCAAGAATGGCCTGATAGCCTACATCACCCATTTCGAACTTGACACCTATTATATCGCAGCCTTGGCTATGAAGGTCCAACTGCTCCCATTAACCAAAGTTTTGACAAATCTTGCTGGCAACTCTTGGGCGCGAACGCTTACTGGTACTCGTGCAGAACGCAACGAGTACATTCTGCTGCATGAGTTCCATAGAAATAAGTACATCTGTCCGGATAAGGCTGTTTTCAAAGGTAGGCAGCGCGCCGAGGAAGAGGATCAAGACGAGGACAACGGAGATGTGAAGAAGAAGGATAAGTACAAGGGCGGTCTGGTTTTTGAGCCGGAGAAGGGCTTGTATGACAAGTTTGTTCTTGTCATGGATTTCAACTCGCTATACCCAAGTATCATCCAGGAGTTCAACATTTGCTTCACGACAGTGGACCGGTCTTCCCTGGTAAGCACCTCTGTTTCTTTTAAACGGCCTGGCTAATTTTGCATATAGTCCGATGATGAAGAGAGAGTGCCCGAGGTGCCAGTCGATCAAGATATGGGAATCCTACCAAAACTTATTGCTACTCTAGTCAGCCGTCGACGACAGGTAAAGAGTTTGATGAAAGACAAACATGCCACCACGGAACAACTGGCCACCTGGGATATTAAGCAGCTAGCTCTCAAGCTCACAGCAAACTCCATGTATGGATGCCTGGGCTACACGAAGTCTCGCTTTTATGCAAGGCCACTGGCTGTTCTTACTACTTACAAAGGCCGTGAGATTTTGCGAAGTACCAAAGAACTTGCTGAGAGTAATTCACTCCAGGTCATATACGGTGACACCGATTCAGTTATGATCAATGCGAATGTGGACAACGTTGCAGCTGCCCTGAAGGTCGGGAATGAATTCAAGAAAGCTGTCAACGATCGTTACAAACTCCTAGAAATCGATATTGATAATGTTTTCAGGCGTATCCTGCTGCAGGCGAAGAAGAAGTACGCAGCATTGAATATGATCGAGGTGGACGGAAAATTCATTGAGAAGATGGAGGTCAAAGGTCTCGATATGAAGCGTCGAGAATATTGTGCGTTATCCAAGGAGGTCTCTTCTGAACTTTTAAATTTCATTCTCTCTGGGGACGAAGCCGAGGTTGCTGTTGCACGCATTCACGACTACCTCCGCGATATTTCCACGAGGATGAGAGGAGAAGATGTGCCACCAGAGAAGTGTATTCCGGTTCACAAATATATCATACACACCAAGCTTGGAAAGGCACCGAAAGACTACCCGAATGCCGACAGCATGCCCCAGGTTCAGGTTGCCCTGCGTGAGCTTTCTCGAGGAAAGACAGTGCGTAAGGACGATGTGATTGCCTATATTGTCACAGGCGATGGCAAGACAACATCAGAAGCTGCCGCAAAACGTTCCTATTCGCCTCAGGACGTCAACAAACCGGATTCGGGGCTTAAACCTGATGTTGAGTGGTATCTCCTCAAGCAGATTTTCCCACCCGTCGAACGTTTGTGTGCAAACATCTCTGGCACCGACACAGTTCGCCTTGCTGATTGCCTAGGCCTTGATGTGCGCAAGTATAGCATTAATAATAATAGGTCAAACGGCAGCACCGAGACTGAAATTCATCCTCTGGAAAGTCAGATTGACGACGAGATTCGCTTTAAGGATGCTTACCGCCTAACTTTAAGGTGCAGATCATGTAAGGGAACGTTCGGATTTGAAGGTCTCCAGGGAAGTTTGGAAAACTGTTCTCCTGCTGGTATTACATGCCGTTGCGGCCAGACTCTGTCTAACCTGTCGGTCATAGCTCAACTCGAGCATCAAATACGACAACAGACGAGCAGGTACTATGAAGGCTGGCTGGTTTGCAATGACCAAGCATGTGGGAACCGTACTAGACAAATGAGTGTCTATGGTCATCGATGCCTGGGTCCAAAAGGGCTCGGCCATGGATGCCTTGGGAAGATGCAATATGAGTATACGGAGAAAATGATGTATAACCAGCTCCTATACTTCTCGACGTTGTTTGATATCGAGAAGGCAAAGACGGCAACCCCCGGCACAGAAAGAGGTAGGTGCTCGGTACGTCCGGATTTCAAAGCTTTGCTAATAAGATCTAGAACGCATCATTGCTCTTGCAGAGCATAATCGTGTGAGGTTTGGGACTCTGAAAGGAGTTGTGGAAAAATACTTGGATAAGTGTGGGAGACAATGGGTGGCGATGGATAGTCTGTTTGGTAAATTGGGCTTCACTGTTTGATAGTGGCATATCCTGAAGGCGTTGGATGGTATGGAGTTGGTTCTAATGATGAGATAAGGGCATATGTTTTCATGAATAATTAGCGGCATATCATATCAAGATGAATGGATTAGAAACTGCAAAGACTTAATTAAAATGAAGGGGGAGCGCGGGGTTTGTTGTAGTCACGTGAAAGATATTCTGCCACCCCGCCTTTCACCGCTTGAAAGTGTGCTTTTCAAAGACGCAGCAGGAGCAGAGATACACTTCGTGTTCGACAGTATATCAACAATTGCATTTACAGAGAGTGCAGTGAGGTCAATCCTCAAATACAGCCAAGATGGTCAACATCACCGAGAAGATCAAGGAGTAAGTATTTTCTACCCTTGTTGAGGCCAGAACATTCCCCGTGCTGACAATTGTGCTAGGATCGAGGATGAGATGAAGAAGACGCAGAGTAAGACTCGAGGCCTTGAACTTCAATTCCGTAGTGATATGACACTAATAAAATTGTAGAGAACAAGGCAACGGGTACGAAAAAAACCTCAAATTAAATCGCACGTGATATTAACTGATTTCTGTCAGAATATCATCTTGGCCTATTGAAAGGGTGAGTACCAAAGTTCACCTCTACAAAATCAACTGTACTTAAGAAAAACTAGAAAGCTAGCACGCTACAGAGCACAACTTCTGGAACCGGGACCAGGAGCAGGCTCGGGAGGTGGAGCAGGATTCGATGTGAGCAAGAGTGGCGATGCGCGAATAGCACTTGTTGGATTTCCGTCGGTGGGAAAATCAACTTTCTTATCCAAGATCACAAAGACGAAGTCGGAAGTTGCTGCTTATTCTTTTACTACACTTACGGCTATTCCTGGTGTTCTAGAGTACGGAGGAGCCGAAATTCAGATCTTGGATTTGCCAGGTATCATTGAAGGTGCTTCTGAGGGAAAGGGAAGAGGACGCCAGGTTATCTCAGCGGCTAAGACCAGTGATTTGATTCTGATGGTTCTTGATGCTACGAAGAAGGCTGAGCAGAGGGCCTTGCTTGAGGCTGAATTGGAGGCGGTGGGTATACGGCTGAACAGAGAACCACCGTTAGTACGTTCCAAGCACCTCTCTCTATTTATGCTAAATCAAATTACAGGAATATCTATCTTAAGCTTAAATCTGCCGGTGGAATGAAGATTACCTTTCAGAACCCACCAAAGAATATCGATCAGAAGATGGTTTACAATATCCTCCGCGACTACAAGATCCTCAACTGCGAGGTACTGGTCCGAGACGAGAATGTGACAGTCGATGACTTCATCGACGTAATCATGAAAGACCATCGCAAATACATCAAATGTCTGTACGTCTACAACAAAATCGACAGCGTATCCTTAGACTTCCTGGATAAGCTAGCTCGGGAACCCCAAACAGTTGTCATGAGCTGCGAGCTGGATCTCGGGATTCAAGATGTAATTGAGCGGTGTTGGACCGAATTGAGATTGCTGCGAATTTATACGAAGAGACATGGCGTTGATCCGGATTTCAACGAGGCTTTAATTGTGAGGAGTAACAGTACTATTGAGGATGTTTGTGATCAGGTTCATCGCACTTTGAAGGATACTTTTAAGTATGCGTTGGTTTGGGGAGCAAGCGCAAAGCATGTACCACAGAGGGTTGGATTGGGTCATGTGGTTGCAGATGAAGATGTGGTCAGTATTGTAAGTAACTGGAGAGCATAAAGGTAGCATCTTCCTTGAAGTTACGGAGTTTAGGGCGTGGACATCCATTTCTCACGACGTACGATCCCGTGAATGCATTTTCAACGATACTCTATTATTATATACGCTTAATGCAGCAGAGTTCGATCGCAGCAACATCTCAATCCCAAGGTCTGATGTTCCGACCTTGATTGTGAGACACAAGCCTTTATGGCCTGGCACCTAACAATGACATGATTGTATAATATGATAAGCTTGTAACGGTAAAGTAGAGTTGGAAACAAACATAGATTTGGAAGGTAATGAATTCTTCGTAGATGGATGATCGACTGGTTTAAGTGCCTCACTTGACTTAGTTAACTAACTGACTTAGGCTCAATTTGCACTCAACTAAGGGAGGTGAAGGCTAAGCAGATATCACAAGTGGAGGGACAGGATTTCATGAAAAGCAAACTGTATTTGCCTATCTCCAGTATTCTGTAGCTTTGTTTGCCCTAAACAATGATCGTGCAAACCCCATGCAATGTATCCATGCTAACGCCGTCATCATGTCCCTATGCCCTGATCGTCATCCCCCAAACCAAAGTTCGAATACCGAGTGTCATAGCATCCCCCTACCCTTCCATTCATGATCTAAATCCCCCCAATCCCTATCGGCTAGAAGAATATGATTGCGCCGCGCCAGTAATCGAAGAATTCTGAAGTTTCGGTTGTCGTGATGATGAAAAAGTAAAAAAGTGTTTGAAATGAATCGTATCCTATCCTATCCGTACAAGGGCTTCTCTCATGGTCAAAGCTAGCTTATTGCTGTCCATCGGGCTTCTTCTTCTCGATGTTCTCGCCAAACATTGGGCCGCCTGACATGAGGTTCTTGGTTGAGGTCTTAGCGAACAGTGACTTTGGCTTAGCCCTAGTTAATGCTTATTAGCCTTCTGAAACAAAGCGCGATAAGGTAGAGTCTGCACAGGGAAGAGGGTATTACTTACTTGCCAACTTGCTTGTTGCGGTAAGCACTCAGCTTAGCTGTGCAAGGGCTCATAATGGTATCAGATGGAGAGATGTAAGTGCTGCCTCTGTTACGTCCATGATCAGCCTACTGCATACTTTCACGTAAATTTGCGCGGAATGAGAGGTGACATACTCTTGATCAATCTTGGATTGTAAGACTTGACGATGGTACTCCATGCTCTTGACGTCGCCTTTGGCAGCCTCCTGTTGCTGAGGAGCAGATGTGTTGACATCGCGGTCGGCAAGGATGTTGGATGACATTGTGAAGGTGAAGTAGAGGAATTGATTATTGTTTGATCTGTAGTGGCGATCTGGAGACAAGAGGATCTTTTGGTTGTGTTTGGGGATGCAGATGGAGAGTTGATTTGTGGCTGGGGAAAAGTCTTGAACAGGATTTGGTGATGGTTTTTCAGTACCTTTTGTTGACTTTCGCCCTCACTGTCGGTTGCCACGGCATCCGACTTTTTTTTCGGGCGATCACGCTCCACGTGATACAAATTGGTCAAAGCGGCGGTAGACTAGTACGGAGTTGGAAGTACTGTACCTCAAGCAAAAACCTGTGGATCTCCTGCGTAAACAAGTCACAATGACTCAATTTACTGTGGGCGTGGATTTCCCTCTTCAAACCGTCATAGCCACAGCTTTGGTAAAAGTCTCAAGCGGTAGTTTCAGAGTAAGGGATGCCAGGTTGCCAGAATGCCTGTCACTGAGACCCAACGAGACGTATGCCGCTTTATGACCAATGACTCTCATGAATCCCAGGTCAGCACTGGTTCACAGGTTTCCAGGTCTATGTAACTGCCAGTGTTATCACTTCTTTACTAGGTGGCGCCCAGGATTGCCATCATCTTGGAGTAACACCAACTAATTGAGTGGTTCACAAGACTCTAGACTTAGCAATTCAAGCCCAGTAGATCAAGTCAGGAATGGAACATTGAGTTGTGTGATAGGCTAGTGTTTATCTGTGTATCCCTGGAAAAACAACAACTTACCATATATATCGACTAATTTATGATTAATCAGGATTCCTATTAAGTGTGATATTTATGACTAGGTTGGTATCTACAGCTTTGATTGTGGCCCGGGCTGAATATGCTTGACGTTGTACACGGCAAAGAGTTCCTCAGTAACCTTCTTTTGCCTAAGAATATTCGCGGTAGCTTCTCCTCCTCTCCTATTCTCATTCTTCCCCAACTGTGCTAAATGAACCTCATCGGGGCCATCAGCCAGTCTCAATGTACGGATGGTTGCCCACATGTAGGCAAGAGGTGTATCTTGCGAAACACCAGCCCCTCCAAACGATTGAACTGCTCGATCAATAACTGTGAGTGCCATACTTGGTACCAAAACTTTTGCTTCTGCAATCTCTTTCAATGCACCCTTCGCCCCAGCGTCATCAATCTTAATCGCGGCATTGAGGACAATCAGCCGGGCCGCATCTATCTCGATACGTGATTTTGCTATCCATTCGAGAATTACACCGTGTTCCTTAAGCTGTTTGCCAAAAGGTGTTTTGTTGGGGTCGTTGACGCGTACAAGCATCCACTCGAGAGCTTTCTCAGCCTGCAGATGTCAGGTCCATAATCGTAAGTCTGTATGTGTTCACTTACAGCACCAATGGTACGCATAGCGTGATGAATACGTCCTGGGCCAAGACGTCCTTGGATAATCTCGAACCCACGACCAGGCCCAAGAACCATGGCTATAATTCAGAGTTAGGGGTCAGTTTTCTAGTTCTAGGGCTTTCAGGAGATGCACAAAACATAGTGTGAGTGCAAGAAGTAATGAGTTCCACAAGGGGTATATCTCTTGAGAACATGAGTACATACAGCTTGCTGGGACCCGAACATTCTCGAAGGTAATGTGGCCATGTCCATGGGGGGCGTCATCGTAACCGTAAACAGATAGCATCCTGTTTATTTTGATGCCAGGCGTATCGGCCGGTACCAGAATGACTGATTGTTGCTTGTATGGATCTTTGTTGTTTGGGTCACTCTTTCCCATAACAATGTAAACTTTACATCTAGGGTCACCAGCTCCACTAGACCACCATTTCTACATAACATCAGCTCATGCCGGCCTTGGATAGAAAAAGAACTTGCCTGGCCATTTAGAACCCATTCAGCACCCTCTTGCTTCATACTCAACTTAATATTCGTAGCATCGGAGGAAGCAATATCTGGCTCTGTCATCAAGAAAGCTGACCGAATCTCTCCATCCATCAGTGGCTTCAGCCACTGCTTCTTCTGCGCCTCGTTTCCATACTTTGCCAAAACTTCCATATTCCCAGTATCTGGAGCCGCGCAATTGACAGCCTCAGAGGCACATATGGATTTTCCAAGGTATTCTGCCATCAACCCGTACTCGAGATTCGTGAAGCCTGGCGATTCTTTGTAGTGGCCTTTAGGAAGAAACATGTTCCATAACCCAAGCTTTCTCGCTTCAATTTTGAGGTCGTCAATGACTTTAGGATAATGGTCCCATCGCTCTGCACCATTTGCACCGATTTGGGCATGGAAAACTGGATCAGCACTAGATCCTGAAATATCAGCATTGTACCTTAACATAGGGCACCAAACATTCTGGAGCGTCGACAGGAAGGAGAGACTCACGGAATGCATCTTTCTTCAACAAATTTCTTGACAATATCCAGGGTCTTTTTTGCGTTCTCGCTGACTCTATTGACAGCCTAATATAGAACACACCATGTTAGTGAGCAATGTCGGGTTATGTTCACAGCAGGATCTCACAATTATTGGGATCTTGTCAGACATGATGGCCTTTCCCTCAAGAAAGAAAAAGTATGAAGGGCAGTTAGCAGACGAAGTTTGGAATCATAATAAAAAGAAAGGGACAATTGAGAGTCAGTCGATTATAGAGAAGGGGAAGATGGTGAGGTCAGATCATTTCCCCAGCTTCCCCACAGCGGAAGCAGAGCCGAGTACTTTCAAGCCGAGGCCCAACCACATAGCCTTTCTTGCTAAACACTCCATGCATTTTGTCCAGTATAGAATGAGACTCAAAAGAGTTTCGAAATCGCAGGAGTCAGTCCCTTTTTATTGTCTATCAATCCGAACGCCAGTCAATGCAGTCATGGCCATTCCATCCGTGAGAGTCATCCATCTGAGCCCAATGATACTGACCAGAACAGCCAAAGAAAGTCATAAATAACTATCAACGAGTAGAGCGTTCAATCAGCAAAGTAATTCGCTCGCCTTTTCCCTTTCTTTGGCTTTTTGTCACGGTGTCTCTTGCCTGTTGGATCAGCGATCTCGGTATCCCTTCCTAGACCCATCATTGCTTGTTGCTTCCGAGCCGACAGTTGCTTTCCTTGCTCCGAGTATTTGAAATTGAAAGGCATCCGCTGGTGGGCTGCGCTCCCTTGTCCTGGTGCGAAGAATGTGCTGTCGAGCTTTGTAGACTTTGGACCCTGCACCATCGAAACAACGTCTGAATCTGCAATCGAAGATTGATCATCCTGAATCGAAGAGCCTATGGCTGCTAAAGCAAGCCGTCTCTTCTCTGGAAGATGCCCTTCATCATAAAGTTCTCGGTTAAACTCAACTGGATCGATGTCCAAAGGGGGCGGGTGACAAAACAGAAGCTTCCCCTTCACGTAGTCTTTCAGGATATATCGAGCTGCTCTTGACTCATCCGGCTGCCCTTGACCAGTCCTTGTAAACCCTCTAGCTTTAGCATAAGCCATAAGAAGTTCTTCCGCAGTTGGAACTCCGGTGCCGCCTTCTTCCAATGGTCTAGTCACAATCTTCATGCCGTACACAGCCTCCAAGAATGCTTGTGGTATCCGCTTAGCAACTAGTCCAGCAGGGCCAGTGAATTCTCTGAGCTGATCGATTGGGAGAATTCCATTGCAAACTAGATCAGCTTTGGTTGTCGCAAAGTTGGGAAAGACGAGACCAGGGCAATCACACAAAAGTACCTTCTCGCTTAAGTGAATAGTCTGAAAATGCTTTGTCTTTCCAGGGGTCGAGGAGACAGAGACCTTCTTTGAGCCTATGAGGGCATTGATGGTGGATGATTTTCCTACATTAGGATATCCCACCAGTCCGATCTGTGTCTTCCTTGGATTTTCAGATTGAGCATCTGTCAAGATTAGCTTATGTTTGCTTATAATTCATTGTGTAGTTTACCTAGAATCTCAGGCGCATGCTCCAAAAATAGATCCTCTAGCTCCTCAACTGTTAAAATCCTGGTACTTTCATCCTCCAAGTCACTGTCTTCAGAATCACTATCATTGCCTTCGTCCTCTTCGTCCTCGATCTCGAGTTGCTCGGCCTTCTTAGCCAAGTTTGACGGTCCAGCTTTCTCGCCTTCCTCATCTGAATCTTCAAACTCCCTAGCCTCGTTCCGTTCTTTCGCCAGTTCAGCCGAGAAGAACTTGTAGGCAATGCCTGCAGCTTCGAAGTAATCCGCCCAAGCTCGTCTTTGTTCCTGGGTAAGCATATCTGCTTTGTTGACGAGGAGGAGGTTCTCCTTTTGCGCATTTACGTGTTTGACATATCCCTCTAAATCCTCTGATCGAAACAATAAAGGGTTACGGGCATCTACAATCTGTACGATCAGATCTGACCTCTCGATGACTCTCCACAACTGCCTCCAGACTTCTAGATTTCGTTCAAAGGGTGTCATCAGCAGGTCATTGTTCTCTTGAAGTTCAGCCAGTCCTCTACGCCACTCTAGTAGAGCATCTCTCTCCAAACGGTCAAGTTGTTCAGGCGTTGTGGTCGAGTCCCATTGTGGTCTTCTTGGAACTGTGAGTCTATTTTTATGTTCCTTTTGCTTGCCAACCGCTGCTCGCTCCTCCGCCGCTGATAACAAGTATGGATTCTTCTGATCTGTATGGATGATCTTGACATTATTCATCTTCTCAGCCGTGAAATCTGTGCCTGCTAACTCTGCCGTCGATAAAAACTCGTCGAGCGCTGCCTGTTCAGTAACGGATCGCATCTTGACCCAGCTGGCCTCTTTTCGGTCACTGGTGACATACTGTGGGATCTCTATTAGTATATACTACGTAAATAATACGGCTTTTTCATACAGTCTCTCCCGTATCTTTGTGCGTTCTGATAATTCCTGCACTTGTGACCTTTTTGCGATCTGCGCCTTTTCCTTTACCAAACCTATCATTCATCAAACTATTTCCTAGCCCTACGGCATTCTTCGACTTTGCGAGAACCATCTTGAGATGTGTCCCTGTATCTGTATTTTGGTGCTTTAAAGTACCTAGGGTACAGTGTTTTGTAGAAGATGTTTTGCGCGAGGCGGGGTGGTGGCAAAAGTGACGAAATTTCGGCGGCACCAACTACAGTAGGCGGGGGTGTGATTTTGATTTTGGAAAAAAATGAGGAAGCGCACAACTTTTTCTACAACCACTTTTGTTCCCTCGCAGCCCTCCAACCCAACATTTTCCCAAAAGAAACGGACAAGATGGCCCGAAAAGGATGGATCGACAAGAAGTCGGCGACACATTTTACCCTAGTCCATCGACCTCAAAATGATCCTTTAATTCACGATGCCTCGGCATCTTCTATGGTTCTAAATCCTACGCCTTTACCAAATTCGAACAAGGTGAAGAAACTTGGTGACTTGGAATCCGAGTTAGGTTCCGATGTGGAAAAAATCAGAGACAATGAAGGAGAAGCTGCCAACCATGGAATCTACTACGATGATACAGACTATGATTACATGCAGCATATGCGCGATCTAGGTTCAGGATCAGGAGAAGCATACTTCATCGAAGCGCCGAAGGCTAAGGATAAGGGCAAGGGCAAGGGCAAGCTGTCTTTGGAGGATGCACTGAGAGAGGCAAATCTGGAAGACCGTGCCGAAGTTCTGCTGGACGAGGAGATATTGCCATCCAAGAATCTACGAAAGGTGACTTATCAAGCACAGCAAGATGTGCCAGATGCATTGGCAGGCTTTCAGCCAGATATGGATCCCCGATTAAGAGAAGTTCTTGAAGCTCTGGAGGATGAGGCGTATGTTGACGAAGATGACGAGTTATTTGGAGAGCTAGCAAAGGATGGAGAAGAGCTTGATGACGAGGAGTTCGAGCATGGTGCCTGGGACGACGAGGATGGTGGATGGGAATCAGACGATACAGCAAAACCCACAAAAGAGTATAAAGATGCTCCAGTAGCAAGCATGGATATCGGAAGCGATGAGCGCGAAGATCATGGCGATGGTGACTGGATGGCAGATTTCAGCAAGTTCAAAAAGGACCAGAAGGTTAAATTTGCCGCACCAGTGCCATCGCAGTCAGATATGCAGTCCTCTCTCCTTACAACCACGACAAATGGTGGGCGACGCAAGAAGAGAAAGGGCGCTTTGACTAACGGCTCCAGTTACTCAATGACTTCGTCGTCCATGTTCCGAACAGAAGGCCTGACGACACTTGATGCAAGATTTGAAAAGATTGAGGAGCAATATAATGAAGATTTGGATGACGCGGCATCCATTTCAGTTGCGTCGTCTGTATCCAGCGTTCAAGGACCTGTTAGACACGACTTTGATAGTATGATGGATGACTTCTTGGGAAATTACTCGATGAGCGGAAAGAAGCATGTCAAAAAAGGAAAATATCAAACTGGAATGGAGCAATTAGACGAGGTTAGAAAAGGTCTTGGTCCAGCGAGGATTCGCCAGCAAAAGAATTGAGGTTAATAATTGCATATAACGGCGTTGTGGTGGGTCTCAAAAAAGGCTGGGCATTTTAGTGCAAGGTGCATTTGGGTTGTAGCGATTGATACCATGGACCAGAAGCCTTGTTTTCTGTGATAAACAATTAAAATTAAAATTGAGTCTTAATTGATATCTGTTATGCCTGGGTTATAGAACATAGAGCATTTCGCCATATGAAGGAAACTCGAAAAACTTGAAGGAGCACTGAGCCGAACTTGAAGACCCGAGAAGATGATGTAGCGAGGCGGTTTGAGCTGGCAGAAAAGTCCAGCCGACCTAAACCGGTAAGGCACAAATTAAGCTTAAAGAAAGCTATTTGTCGCTTTTGTTAACTCCATTGACAGAAACGTGAATTGGCGCGAACAATCATCGCCAACGCGACGAATTTATTGTTAATGAAACCCTCTTCTCGTCTTCCCTCCCACTTCCTCTTCATGAGCATCAAACACCATCATGTTACTGGGACGCGGTAACAGTAACAATCGTGGCCGTGGTCAGTCGACGAGTCGCGGACGAGGTTCTAGAGGAAGAGGGACGACGGCAAGCAGAGGAACGCATAGCTCCCGTAAGAACACCTCTTTGTCAAGTCCTCCAATCCTTGCGCATCAAGTCCCGAAGCGTACTCCTGATGGCCCAAAGGCTCTCCATAAAAAAAGCAATCATCAAGGTATTAACCGTGGTGGTTACAAGGGGAGACCTGCCAAATATGATCCTAACTTTCATTTAAAAAGATGGCCTACTTAAGCTCACAGATAGGGAAAGAGCTGACCGCAGCAAACCCTACCAACGCCTTCGATAGCGAGCGACTCGAGAATGCAGCGAAGCGCGAGCAGCGGGGTCAAGCCAGCAGCATGGCAAATGGAAGAGGTGGAGGTATGTCGCGGGGTCGCAACAAACAAGTACGCTTCCAAGATCAGTCTGAAGCAGAGTCCTCGTCATCGTCCTCGAATGAAAGAGTATGTCCAGAAGACAAGCTCCCACGTAGTGCGAATGCGACCTTCGGTTCCTCGACAGCAACAACTTCGCCCTTTGGCAGCGCATCGAGCACTGCGACCAATCCCTTTGGGAAGCCATCCGGCACGTTGACTCAGTCTACACCATCCAATCCATTTGCACAAACAACTTCTACGCAGCCTTTTGGCCAGCAGACTACCTCTGTACATTCAAATCCCTTTCAGGTCCCACCTAAAGGACCTTTTACACCTAGGCCTTCTCCATTCGGCTCTCCATCTTTAAGCCCTGCAATATTCGGCGCGCCTAGTGCCTTTGTGCCATCGAAGCCAGAAGTAGCTTCGAGTTCAAAGCCATCTCTTACAAAACAGACAACTAAGAGCGTAAGACAAGTATCGGGCTATTGTTACCATTCACTAATACAATGGCTTCGTAGATGGCACCTGTTAATGATAGCGAGATTCAACAACTCCTCAAATCTCGAGGCATTCTTCCGCCAACTTGGCCCCAGGATCCTGGCAACCCAAAGCAGAGATCAGCCATGGAAACCCTTTACCACGCTCATAAGGGTTACCAAGCCAAAGCTCGTACATTCTTAATGCAGCAGGGCAAACTTGACGATCCAGACAAGCCCAAATTACTTAGCGAAGCAATCAGTTTCAAAGGTACCTGTGAAGAAATGTGCCCCGAGTTCGAAAGGATCACCCGGATTGTTGAGCATGATGTTCCTAATGCAGAAAAAGAAGACGCACCAGATGGCTCTCGCTGGCCAGCACCTCACAAGATGATCAAAGCTTTGGCAAGATCTGCAGCTGGACAAGACGCACCTCTACCAGAGGAAGTCCGGACCCCAGCAGCTCTTAGGCGCACATTTGACTATCTCATACATGAGGTCCTGGGCGACGATGGGAATCTGCGAAAAGAGCACGGTTATATCTGGAATCGAACACGTGCCATTCGTCGTGACTTTGTATTCCAGGAAGCCTCTATGAATTCAGCTGATCTCTACCACATGGTCTATTGCCTGGAAGGTATAACTCGATTTCACGTTGTAGCTCTACACCAAATGTCAAAGTTATCAGAAGATGGTGCTGCGCCAGAAGATTTCTCTGAACAACAGGAAGTTGAACAGCTGGGAAAGGCACTCCTTTCGCTCGTTCAGACATATGATGACTGCAAAGAAAGGGGTATTAATTGCGAAAACGAAGCTGAATTCAGAGCATATTATGTTCTTATAAACAGTCGGAACCCTGCGGTGCTTGAGCAAGTCCAGGATTGGGGACCGAAGTTCTGGAAGTCAGAAGAAATCAGAATTGCTCTTGTACTAGCGGAGACACTCCAGAATATCTGGGATGCTCGTGGCCCGTTGAAACCACATTCAGCAACCGAGGTGGCATGGAACGCGTATAGCCGATTTTTCTCAATTCTTCAGGAGAGCTCAGTCTCGTATACGATGGCATGCTTCGCTGAGATATTTTTCAACGAGGTTCGCAAGGCTGCTCTAAAGACCATTCTTGAGGCGTATCGAAAGCAGCGTGACCAGACAAAGGATTGGACGCTCTCGAATTTGAATGCATTCCTTGAGTTTGATGACGAAGCGGACATCATGCCATTTGCCGAGGCGTATGGTCTTCGATTTGAGGAGGTTGACGACCAATTCTATCTTTCTTTCAACTCAAGCGATGAGATTTCTGATCCCTTCCCGCCATTAAAGCAGCCGCACTCAGAATATTTTGTGGAGTACAAGAGAGGGGACCATACACTACCAGAAGTCATTGATACGACTGTTTACTATGATGGCGAAACAGGTGGGGAGATGAAGGATGATGAGGAAACAAACGACACCGGAGGCGAAGAAGAAATGTTCGTAGGAGAGAGTAGTCAGGCGGAAAATTCTGCTCTCCTTGCTGGCAAGGAGTCTGGAGACAAACTGTCCCCTGACGAACCTGTAGTGACCCAAGTCTCGTCTGCTAGTAGTTCGCTCTTCGGTTGGATTTCAGCACCTTCAGGGAAGAGCCTTCCGCCTTCAATTCCAGAGCCTGCTCAAAAGCCAGGCCAAAGCTCCTTTTCAAGTATATTTGGAACGGTATCAGCACCTCAGCAGCAACCAAGCATCCTGAGATCAGCATCAAATTTTGAATCCAAGCCAGGTGTCAAGTCTTTTTCGGGCGTTTTTGGGAAGCCATCTTCGCCAGCACCATTGCAATCAGAGGTTTCTCCGTTGTTCAGTCAGAAGACATCAACCAAGACACCTATTGAGGCCCAAGAAAGTACACTAAGCCCAACCTCAACCAACCTAAAGACACCTCCTTCAATATTCACTTCGGCACAAGCCGCAACGCCTCTTGGCAACAGTTCGAATGGGCAGAATGGGCAGGCTCCTGGTATTTTTGGAGTTCCTCAGGACGCACCAGTCTTCAATAATACTGCTGCCAATAAAATATCGACACCACCAATCTCTGGCAGCCATCAGGTGGTGGCTCCAGCTGCGAATACACCACCCGCGCCTTTGGGCACTCACAAAGTTGAAGCACCTGCGCCCGTCCAGAGCCCACATCCACTGGTCACATTTGGAAGGTACCCGGTTGAAGCGCCTATGTCTAATGGAACCTTTCAGTCGTCGGTAATGTTTGGAAACCACAGTGTTGAGGCTCCTCAAAAGGCTACTACTCCACTGCCAGTAATGCAAGCTGGACAAAATGTCTCCCAAAACGGGGTATTAATTTCTAGCAAAAGGCAAAGCATGCCTGGTAGTCCAACTGCGTCTCCGTCAGCTCAGCCTTTTAAGCCCCAACCCCAAAGCTCTCCCTCTCGCGCAGTTGTCCTAGCGCCTAGCTCCACAGAGATCGGAATGGACAACTTCTCTCAGTGGGTTGTAAACGGCTCTGATGGTATCATGGACCAATTCAAGGAGTTCTTTATCGGAAATCTCTTGAAACAGACCTTTGATACATTCAAGAAGGAAGAAAAGACACAAAGGGCAGAAAAGGCGGCTGACGAGGCTCGTAAGGAGGCAGATGCTTTTAGATATGCTTGCTTGGCCAACAAGTACTTCGAAAAGTGGCGTCAAAATACTCATATTTTGTGGATGAAGCGCCAAGGCAGGAGAAATCGGAAGCTTCGACAGGAGATGGCTGAGGCTAGCTTTAGAAAGTCGCAAGCATCAAAAGGCATTGTAGATGAATTCAGGGCTACTATGGGTAAAAAGCGACGGAGTATGGACTTCGAAGACACAGATGTCGACATCCATCCGAACAAAAAGCGCAGCATGGATATTGAGAATATAGACGGTCCCACGTCAAGCAAGAGACGAAGTGTGGAGGTTAGCGGGTCTGATATGAATCCATCTGCAAGTAAGAAGCGGAGGAGTAGCCTGGAGAGTCTTCTGCACGCAACGGGCGTTCTGGATGGTGTACGTGATGTCGATGATCAGCTCCGAAGAATTGTACGAGACAAACCCGCAGTTAGTAATAAGCAACACAAATCGTCCCGTTCTACAAACAGTCCCAACTCGAGCACCAGTAATATTCAACATCGACAGATCAGCAGCACAAGCTCAACTAGCAGCAAGTTTAGAGATGATCCTCTTCGGCGCTCATTGCTCTCGGACTCTTCCTACCTCAGTGGTGGCTCAAGATTACATCTCTTGAAGGATTACAGTATATCTGATGAACGCCGGCGGCAGACAAGCGGGGTTCAGACCGACTACTTCCGTTTAAAAGCTCGCGGTATCACCACTTTACCAAATGGAACAGCTCTAGCTAGCTCTGTGGCCAAGGATGTTTTGCATCATAAGCGTTCATTTGACGGCAGCAACAAACCGACCACACCTAGACTATCCAAGCAGCTACCGGCACCCCGAAGTGTTCCTCCCAAATTTGGCAGGCAAGCAGACCCGCTTCGTCCGACAGCAAAGCCCAGCGATGAAGACATGCAGGCTGTGGCGCGAGCAAAGGCTATGATGGCTGAGTATAAGAGAAATGAATTGAAGAAGAGGATGTCAGAGGAGTTTGAGCGGGAGTTCGGGGGAGACCAGACAGCAGCCGACAAAGCATTGTTTGCCCGGACGAAGAAGTTGAAGCAAGTTCATAAGGAGGATGAGGAGTGGTTTAAGGAAATGAATGGGCGTCTAAGTCAAAGTGTTTCTTGATTGTCTTAAATGGCATTTTATGGCGTTTGGGAGGTGGGGGGAGGGAACGAGCATGAGCGAGCGGGTTCTTATGGAGTTAAGAGGCATCTTGCATTACCGTCAGGGCGTCGAGTCATGAGAGTCTTTTGTATTTTCGAGATACCTTATGGAAAAGAAAGATGGAAAGTTATTTTGGAGTAGCAAAAAGGCACAGTGATATTATGCATAGAATTGATGGACCGTTACGAACCAACAACTTAATTTGAAAAGCCATTTTGACCAGAAATGTAGATAAGGTTACTTCTGAGACTTTTGGGACTCCAAAGAGGCTGGGTGTGAAGAATGGAACTTGGAAGCGGGGATTTATTTGGCACGTGATCTCTCATTAGCGCTGAAATTTCTTGGGACAAACAAAAAAAAGCTCGAATAATCGAGCTCGCCAGAACCTACACCCAGCCCAGCTTCCTTCACGCCCAGCACAACGTAAGACGATAATTGTCAATCGTCAAGATGGCCATGGTCGTAGCAAATTCAAAAGATGAGGATTACACCATTAAGCCAGAGGCCGTCACTCCTCCCGTTGACAGCAGCTCTTGGCCACTGCTGTTAAAAAACTACAATAACTGTATGAGCACGCAGAGACTCAGGCTGAGAGAATTTTACTAACATGAAATTCTTAGTACTTGTTCGCACTGCTCATTATACCCCGATCCCCAATGGCTGTAATCCTCTCAAGCGCGATCTTAAATCTTACATTAGCTCTGGTGTAATTAACCTCGACAAACCTTCAAATCCTTCAAGCCACGAGGTTGTCGCGTGGGTTAAACGCATGTTGAGAGTAGAGAAGACTGGCCACAGTGGTACACTCGATCCAAAGGTCACCGGGTGTTTGATTGTGTGCATTGATCGCGCCACAAGACTTGTTAAGTCGCAACAAGGAGCTGGAAAGGAGTACGTCTGCGTTATCCGTTTACATGACAAACTCCCCGGCGGAGAAGCTCAGTTCGCCAGAGCTCTCGAGACATTGACGGGTGCTCTATTCCAGCGTCCACCGTTGATCAGTGCTGTCAAAAGACAACTTCGTATTCGAACAATTCATGAGAGCAAGCTTTACGAGTTTGACAATGACAGGCATCTGGGTGTTTTCTGGGTCAGTTGTGAGGCGGGAACCTACATTCGTACACTCTGTGTCCATCTAGGACTGTTATTGGGTGTTGGAGCTCACATGCAGGAACTGAGAAGAGTCCGAAGTGGTGCTATGGACGAGCAACAGAACATGGTTACCCTTCACGATGTGCTAGATGCCCAATGGATGCAGGACAATACCCGTGACGAGTCGTACCTCAGAAGGGTTATCGCTCCTCTAGAAACCCTCCTCACTACATACAAGAGAATCGTTGTCAAGGACAGTGCGGTCAATGCAGTGTGCTACGGCGCCAAACTGATGATCCCTGGTTTACTCAGATATGGTATGTTAGAATCTCAGGATCTGAAATTTATCCGCTAACATTTTTGACAGAGGCTGATGTTGAAGTACACGAGGAGGTCGTCCTGATAACTACAAAGGGAGAAGCTATTGCTTTGGGTATTGCCCAGATGTCTACTGTTGAGATGTCAACTTGTGATCACGGGGTTGTTGCCAAGGTTAAGCGTTGTATCATGGAGCGCGACTTGTATCCAAGAAGATGGGGACTCGGACCTATCGCATCAGAGAAGAAAAAGATGAAGGCAGATGGCAAGCTTGACAAGTATGGCCGACCTAACGAAGCTACTCCTGCCAAATGGAATGCTGAATACAAGGACTTTAACGCCCCATTAGAAGGCTCAGTTGCTGCAGAGATAACCTCCAAGGAAGATGTCGCAGCATCCCCCGCAATCCCTGCTGTCGATGCTGATATGTCAATAATCAGCAATGGTGATGGAGAGTCGAAGAAGCGCAAGCGTCATGAAGGAGAGACTGCGGAAGAAAAGGCGGAGAGAAAGCGAAAGAAGAAGGAGAAGAAGGAGAAAAAGGCAAAAAAGGAGGGAAAGAAGGTTGAGGAGAGCGATGACAGCGAATAAGTTGGCTATTTTGCTTCAGGATTTTCCCACCCAGGATACTCCTTTTCTTTCATGTTGCATAGTTTTCTCTGGCGTTCGCTGTATCATACCGCCGGATAGGTCAAAATAATGGCGCAAAGGGATTTTACTTCATCAGCTTTTCAATTGATGTCAGTGATACCATTTCGTGACATCTATCCATGGCTACATATCTGCTAATTGTTAGCAGCTAGTATCCCCTACAGATTATCCGCGATCGGATTAAGACCGCTTGACTCACTAAATTAATTCAAGCACACCAGCAAAGATGCTATAGAGTAATGGATGAAAGTCGCAATATAAATGGCAGAATAGTTTAGATAGTAGTAAGTCCAAGGACAAGAAAAGTCACCTTATTCCATGCGATTTCCAATATTTCAGCATATCAAATC
>JAJONI010000414.1:911-24972 GCA_022190145.1 Pezicula rhizophila
ATAAGTCCTTATATGAATCAGTATCACCCTCCCTCCAATTCCACATAGGAGAATCAACTATGCGGTATACTCTTAACTAAGTCTACTCTCTTATTCAAGATGTTTTCTCCATCAGCGAAGACCTTAGCTAGTGCATTACTCGTAGCATCTCTCAGCAGCCTCACATCCGCAACTTCAAATGATACAATACTTCGATCATGTCTAGATCTCTCCGGAATCCTGACCAGTTACCCAGACGTAAATACAACAACCTGGGCCACCGAAACCTCAGCATGGCAATTAAGAATTCAGCCAAGTCCGGCCGCAGTAACCTACCCTACGTCTTCCTCTCAAATAGCTTCCATACTAAGTTGCGCATATCAATCATCTACTAAAGTAGCCTGCCTCAATGGAGGTCATTCGTATGGAGCTTACGGACTTGGTGGTAATGATGATGCATTAGTCATAAATATGGAAAACTTCAAATCAGTATCTTTTGACGAAGAGACTGGATTGTTCAGCTATGGCGGTGGGAGTATTGTCGGGGAAGCGGCGACTTGGCTGTGGGAGAACCATGGTTTGCATTTTCCACACGTACGTGCCAATCGTGTTGGATTGGGAGGCTCATCAATCGGCGGAGGATTCGGAAGTACATCACGATTTCTCGGGACACCCATGGATAACCTAGAAAGTGTACAATATATGCTTTACAACGGCACAATTCTCAATTGTTCACGAACTGAGAATTCGGATCTCTTCTGGGTTGCACAAGGTGCTGGTTCTTCTTACGGCGTCTTGCTTTCCCTGACGACTAGAACTTGGAAACCTGAGTTCGACCAGGTGACGAACTATACTATTACTCTTACAGATAGTAGTTTCGAAACCGGGATCAACGCTCTCTTATCTGTTCAAGACTATGCTCTCAATGAATGTCCGGATACACTATCAATGCGCTGGTCACTAACAGCACCACCCTACACCGGTTCAGGATTCTATTATGGCGACCCAACAAACTTCACCACAGCCATCTCACCACTCCTAGAACGACTAGGAGACACGGCAAACATAACAACATCGGTATCCAGTTTCTGGGACATGGAAAACATAGCAACACCAGGACTAAACACGACCATCGAAACGTACCCAGCAAGAAACTTCTACCTCCAAGCTCTAACGCTCCAAGCCAATAAACCTCTAACCTATGCCTCCGCCTCCGCGCTTTACAACTTCACAACCTTGGCTTTCAACCGTACTGATATCACCAAGTTTGGATTTCTGGATCTCTGGGGTGGTGTCTCGAGGGATATCAAGGATACAGATACTTCTTTCGCTCATGCTAATAATCTATGGCTTATTCGATGGGAAGGTCGTTTGGCAACTGGGCTTACTGAGTTCCCTGCCGATGGGATCAGTTATATGCAGGAGGGATTCAAGCCCTTCCAGGATCAGCTTGCGGTTGAGGGGATCCCGCTTCGTGGGTTCGTCAATTATCGTGATACCGAGTTGACGGTTGATCAGTGGAGTGCTCGTTTATATGGGGGGAACTTTGCTAGGATGCAGGAGATCAAGGCTAGTGTTGATCCGACGGCCATGTTTACTACTAACCCTCAGAGCATTCCTCTACCTTGACATACTGGGGATTATTTGGAAGTGGCGATTAATTGAGTAGATACTTCGTATCAAAGATGTGGTAGTTCATCCTGTTTAATTTTGTTTTTATAGTTAGAGGTCCTCTGACAATGTACATACTTCGACAAGAGAAAAGCTCTTACACTCTCGCAGGGGTTTTTTTGACTAGTTTGAAATGCCACACTGCTTTTCCCAATTCTCCGTAGAAAAACTTGTCATATCTTTCTCAACTGCTATGCATATATTAGTAATCAACATTCTCTTAATGCCAAGGTGTTTAATACCACCGGTACACATCTCATCTGTAGCTCAAGTATAGTGGAAACCACAGGGACAGGAAATTGTACCTTCTGGCAATTAACAAAAAATGGTAGGTAGTTTAGATGAAGCAGATTTACTAACAGGTAATAGGTGATATTCAACATGCTACTACCAGACTATTTGTAAGGTATGGAGAGTAACAACCACAGGAACCTCAAACACAAGCAAAGCATGATAATTACAAGTCCAAGGATCAGTTACGTATCAGTCAATGAACATCCATGGCCGTCAAATCATGACTAATCATATCAATGCTTGACACCGTTAACATTAGCGCCGGGCGTACCGTTAGTAGCAGCAGGCGCGGGAGGAGGTGGTGGTACAGGGCCGAAAGGTTGCGGTCCCTGAGCGTGAATCTCTTCCTCTGTATCCTCATCATACTCTCCCTCTTCACTACCTTCTTCACCTTCTTCATCCTCGTATTCGTACTCGCTCTCCGTGCCATCAAGCTCGCCGTCTCCTGCATACTCGCCTTCAACAACGCCTGCCGGACCTGAAGCGAGACCACGCCCTTGCTTTTGCATTTGGTTGATGATGTTAGTCAACTTCTCATTCTTCTTTTGCAAAGCAATCCGTTCCTCGTTGTTCTTGGTTCGCTCTTCTGCCATCTCGAGAATATTACGGTTGGTGAGGTCGTGCTTGCGTGTCAAGGTAAGATTCTCCTTCTCAAGGCGTTTGGTCTTTTTGGACATTTCTTCCATCTCCTTTCGAAAAGTTAAAAACAGATCATTACTGTTGTTGAGAGTATCCTCGACCTTATAAAAAGGCGTTAGAAACTGGCTAAGAACATTAAAGGCGGGCTTCCAATTTACCTGCTTAAATTTTTCTACATATATGTTGAGCTGGTTTCGTAGCTCGCTCTCAGTCTTTGAGAATGTCAGGACTTGGCTATTTAAAGAGCGAGATCTGGATGATTCTTGCTCGGCGGCTTTCCTCTCTCGTTCATATCTGGCCATATTGAACTGAACCTCGAGTTCTTTGGTGCGCATGAGAGAATGGAAGTGTATCTCGCGAAGTTCATATTGTTCGATTAGTGACTTAAACTTTAGCTTGAATCTGTAGAGTAAATTAGCATAGATCAATCTGAAAGAATATGACCCCAACACATACGCCTCTTCGATCTCAATAGGTACCGTCTCGGGCCGCGGATTATCTTTATCCTCCTGGTAATCTTGCAAGGTCCACAACAGCTCCTGATATTTGTTGTCCCAGGTTGCAAGATTCTCCTTCTCTGCGTCTTGTAAAGTCTTGTTCTCGCCCTAAACCATCCCCGTCAGCATCCATCTCCACATTGGTCACATACCCAAACTCCTGTACAAAACACACCTTTAGTCGATTATTTTCCCGCTGTAGTTCTCGGCACAGCTTTTCCAGCTTTTCCCTCAGGGTTTGCGACTTGCTGAGGTCAGAGCCATTGCGATCCTTTTCTTTCTGGAATTGGTCGGCAGCTTTTTTTTGCTTCTGATAGCTAAGTTGCGCTCGTTTCATTTCACGGAAGAACTCGAGGGCTTTCGCGGAAAGGTGGTCGATTTTGTGCATATCGTCCATCTTCGCTATTCCCTGATTGAGCTCCCGTTTTTGTACTTTCACATCTCGCTCTGAAATAGAAAGTCATTAGCTTCCCTTCTTGCTCATCGGTTAGATTAAAGGTGCAGGCGACTTGGCTGAACTCCGCAAAATCTGATATGCAATCCACTGTGACGTCGACCATGGTGGCCACCAGTTGTTTGCGACTTTGCGATGCGACAGTCTTGATAGCCAGCGTCTAAAAAGACCTTCTAACCATGACTTCGTCACAACTTCAGACCCGCTAACACCGAAGTATTTGGCATACGACCTGTTCCTCTGACAAACACACCCAGATAACCAAACCACAGCACAGCAAAGGGAAACGATATGAAGCGAAACAAACGCACCAATTTCCTGAGCCTCCTCATCTTCCTTCTCCCGCGCGCCTTCTAGCTGTGCAATCTTGGCCTGGAGCTGCCGGGAGGTCTCCATTGGATCTGTGGTTTTCTTTTGCTTCGACTTCTTCCCACTGTTCGCACCCGGAGGATAGGGGTGGCCTGCATGGTTATGAGGGTGGTGTTGGTGATCGCCATTCGTATGAGGACCATCGTAAGAGTGATTCGCAGAGAGTGCAGGAGGTCTCGAGCTCGACGGCGCGGAAGTATGGTTGACAGCGGTGGACATGGTGTTTTGGGGGGGTCTTCGGGGTTGGCTGGCGCAAGCACAGCTGCTGGTCTATAATAACAGGCGTCGTCTTTGGCGCAGCTGGGCTTATGTGTGGTCTGTCTCTTTGTACAGTATTGGCGTCTCTAATAATGTCGTCGTCGGATGTCTGTTTCGCAGGTTCGCTACTTCGTACTCTAAATTGGACTAGCGTATATGACTCTGAGCAAGTGGACTGGAGGAAGAGCATTGCCAACAAGTACCAACCTTCCACCAGCTATGTGAACCGATTAGACAATGGTTTAGAACCTGAATAGCCTCCAAAATCTCTCAACTGTCAGACACTGGTTGGATGTTATTTTCAGACGGACGCATTCGAGAGCAAATAATAGCAACCGCGGAGGTGCGGCGTTGATTGGACACTCTGACGTTATTTATTAATGCAAGCAGATAAAATTTATGCTGATCTTTAGCCGAGCGAGTTCATCAATCATCAGAGCAACAGAGCATCTGGTGGTGCATCGTTATTTTCTTACCTTGCGACAACCACACCCCCAACGCTGTCGCATATATCTTTTCCACTTGTGACTTTTGACAGTCCAGGATGTTACGGAACGCATCCAAGGGCACCATTCGGAAGGGAGTCACAGAGCTTGCCCAGTATCCTAAGCCCGGTGAGAAGCTTCATGGCTTCACGCTGTTGCGATCGAAGCATGTACCTGAACTCGAGTTGACAGCATTGCACCTCCAGCACGACAAGACCGGCGCAGATTACCTACACGTAGCGCGAGAGGATAAGAATAATGTTTTCTCTATCGGCTTCAAGACAAACCCTCCGGATGATACCGGCGTGCCGCATATTTTGGAGCATACAACACTCTGCGGAAGTGAAAAGTAGCTAGCAATCCCAAATTTGAATGAACCATGCTGAGTCCTGGCAGATACCCGATACGTGATCCATTCTTTAAGATGCTCCCTCGAACGCTCTCAAACTTCATGAACGCCTTTACTGCTTCCGACCATACCTTCTATCCTTTTGCCACAACCAACGAACAGGACTTCAAGAACTTGATGTCAGTTTACCTAGATGCGACATTACACCCTTTGCTCAAACAAAGCGATTTTACACAAGAAGGATGGCGCATAGGCCCGGAGAATCCTCGAGTTGCGGAAGCTGGAGAATCGGCAAAGCCAGAGGATAGCAAGTTGGTCTTCAAGGGTGTAGTTTACAACGAGATGAAAGGGCAGATGTCAGATGCAGGGTACCTCTACTATATCAGATTCCAGGATCATATTTTCCCAGCAATAAATAACTCTGGTGGAGATCCACAGAAGATGACCGATTTAACCTATGAACAATTGAAGAATTTCCATACCGAACACTACCACCCTAGCAATGCAAAGGTCTTTACGTATGGAGATATGCCGCTAGCAGATCATCTAAGAGAGGTTAACGCTCAGCTAGATGTCTTCGAACGCATACAAGGCGATGTGGAGATTCGAAGGCCTATTGATCTTTCGGCTGGACCACAAAACGTAACTGTTGCTGGACCCATCGACCCATTGGTGGACAAAGATATGCAATACAAGACCTCTACTTCATGGTTGATGGGAGATTCAGCGAACATACTGGAAACCTTCTCCCTTGGTATTTTGGCCGCCCTTCTCATGGATGGATATGGCTCCCCACTCTACCGAAACTTGATCGAAGCCGGATTAGGTACAGAATGGAGTCCAAACAGCGGCTTCGATGGTTCAGGACGAGTTGGCATTTTTTCAATTGGTCTGACTGGTGTCAAAGAAGCTGATGTACCGAAAGTCAAGGAGGCAATCCACAAGACGTTCCAGGAGGCTCATAAGGCCGGCTTTGAGAAGTCTAAGATTGATGGATACCTCCACCAACTTGAGTTAAGTCTGAAGCATAAGACTGCCAAATTTGGTATGCATCTAATGCAAAGAATAAAACCCAAGTGGTTCGAGGGTGTGGATCCTTTCGAGTCTTTGGCATGGAATGATACGGTTGCAGCATTTGAGGCAGAGTTTGCTAAGGGTGGATACTTAGAGGGCTTATTGGAGAAGTACCTGCTAAACGATAATACCTTAACCTTCACAATGACCCCCTCGGCAACTTATGGAGATGAACTTGTTCAAGAAGAAGCAGTTCGTCTAGCGGGTAAGATTGCGGAGGTCACAGCGAAGGCTGGAGGCGAAGCTGAGGCTCGTGCACTGTTAGAGAAGCGAGAATTGGAGCTGTTGGAAGAGCAGGGAAAGTCGAACACGCAAGACCTTAGCTGCTTGCCAACCGTCTATGTCAAAGATATCCCTCGAGAGAAGGAGAAAATCGAGGTTAGAGATTCTAAGATTGGTAATGTCAAGGTGCAGTGGCGAGAGGCGCCAACCAACGGACTCACATATTTCCGCGCTGTGAACACTTTTGAGAACCTACCTGAGGAGTTGAGAGCTTTAATCCCGCTGTTTAGCGACTGCGTGATGAGACTCGGTACGAAAGATATGACAATGGAACAGCTGGAGGATCTAATGAAATTAAAGACTGGTGGTATTACTGCTGGCTATCACGCTACTCCATCTCCTCTCAACTTCAAATCAACTACTGAGGGTATGAGCTTCTCTGGTACGGCTCTGGATCGCAACGTACCAGAGATGTTTCAATTACTACGGAAGCTTGTTCTGGAAACTGATTTTGACAGTCCAGAGGCTGAGTTGCGTATAAGACAGTTACTGCAGGGCTCGGCAGATGGGGCTGTGAACAATATTGCATCTTCAGGGCACGTTTATGCTAGAGGATACGCTGAAGCTGGACTGTCAGAATATGGTCGGTTGAAGGAACAAATTGGAGGTCTTTCTCAAGTAAAATTGGTTACCTCACTTGCTTCCCGACCTGAAGCCGAAGGTTTGGCAGACGTCATTGAGAAGCTGAAGACCATTCAGCAACTAGCATTTTCCGGCTCAAACACTTTCCGCACAGCACTCACCTGCGGTACTGAGAGCGTTGGACAGAACGAGGCTGCTCTCCAGAACTTCTTGTCTTCACTACCGAAGATCCCAGGATCTTCCTCCAAGATCCCGGCTCCTGATTTCTCAAGAAACACAAAAACATTCTTCCCACTACCTTATCAGGTTTACTATGGCTCACTAGCTCTTCCAACAGTATCGTTCACTTCACCAGCCGGTCCACCGCTTCAGATTCTTGCTCAGCTCTTGACTCACAAGCATTTGCACCACGAGATTCGCGAGAAGGGAGGTGCGTACGGCGGAGGGGCCTATTCCCGCGGTATGGACGGAGTCTTTGGCTTCTACTCATACCGTGACCCCAACCCTCAGAACACTATGTCCATTATGCAAAGTGCTGGCCGCTGGGCAGTCGACAAAGAATGGACTGAGCGCGATCTCGAGGAAGCAAAGCTATCCGTTTTCCAGAGCGTTGATGCTCCTCAGTCAGTTAGTGATGAGGGCATGACGCGCTTCCTTTCCGGAGTCACCGACGAGATGATACAGGAAAGACGAGAGCGCATGTTAGATGTGACGAAAGAGCAGGTTCGTGATGTAGCTGAAAAGTTCATCGTTAATCCTCTCGCCGAGGGTGCAGGAAGAATGGTGTTCCTGGGCGAGAAGAAACCTTGGGTCGATGCTACTTGGGAGACAAAGGAAATGGGCATGTCACAACCAGAGCCCACGATCCAAGTTGAAGAAGATGTGAAGGATGCTACTCTCGGCTCATAATTTCCCATGTGTGTAAGATATGTATAACACTGTATTCCACTCTTGCATATGGCGGCGTTTTTGTAGCATAGAAAAGCATAGGCGACCATAATGTAAACCGTTAGAATCTGAAGACGGCCTTCGTCTCAAGTGAGACGGGACGTCAATTTATATTGTATGAAGTATATTATCGATCATACCACTACTGGCAAGCTGTAGTTTTTCGCTGTGTTCATGACCCTCCACTCACCAGCGGTTACAGACTCGTACTTGGCCTCTGCCTCTCCCTCTCCAACAATGGGCTCGATTACAACGTCGGCCCCTGGATGCACGAAGAAAGCTGTTGAGTACCTCGCAGGCAGCATGCCATCGTCTCTCAACCTCTCAAACTTCTCCTTTTCAATCCGCGGCGCTGTAACTCTATGTCTTGTCGATCTCAATCTATCATTTGAGAGGCGTTGCAGTAAGTCTGCCACGTTGATCACGCAAGAACCGGGCACGGGTGTTGCTGGTACAAAGTTTCCTGTGTGGAAAGGATCAACTTCTAGACCACCCATGCTGTCTTGGAACAGGATTGTACAGAGGCCGAAGTCTGTGTGTGGATGAATACGAGCGTGTCCTGCGGAGAGGATCGTGCGTTTGGCAATGGGCATATAGTGGAGGAGTCGAAGTTGGTGGTCTGCTTTTTCCAGCAGTGGTTGAAAGTATGCTGGTGGGAGGTGCAGGATCAGAGCCAGGGCTCTAAGGACGTGGTTTGCCAAGTGGTGTAGTTTCTGTAAATGCATGAGCTAAGAGGTACTTACGGGCCGAGGGTTGTTTTACCATGTAGAACTCATCCAGGAAAGACTTGAAGCCCTTCATTTCCTCTTCTGTTGGGCACCTGTCGTTGTTGAATCTTCGATGCTCATAACACTCTTTATGAGAGGTCAAATGTTCCCCTTCAATCTCAGCACCATCTGGCGTATAGCCTTGATTTACAGCTGCATCGGTGAGCTTGTTCTTTAACTTTGTATCTAATGGTTGCTCAAAATATGCTTTGCTCTGAAGATGATTCAGCATTCGTTTTGAGACCAGGAATTGTTTTGAAAGTACGTAGAATGGCTAGTGTATACCATAGAGAACATCTTGTCAACTTCCTCCTGGTTTATACCAAAATTCTTTAGATAAACCCATCCATAAGTGTGAAAGGCGTCGTAGAGGGATTGGGCAGTGATTCTTTGCTCATCTTCAGTGCCAGATAAAAATGGCTGAAATGAGATGACAGGGAAGGCAAGATCAGTCATATTAATAGATATTATCTTTGGTTTAAAGTTAATACTTTCTTAGAAATGCTGTTGTATTATGAATGGAATGAAGTGATTGAAAACAAATTCTACACTTTGATGTCTCCTTATACACCATACAAGTCTCCCTCTTTAAGCGATGCATCCCTCGCTACCTGTTCCAAAGCGATCATTACCTCCCATAGGGCTTATTTTCCATCTCCGCATATCTTTTGGCTTTGCAAGAAAAGATACGTCGGCGATGATCACTTGATCCGACGGTAATTTGTTCCCACTCTTGCTAACCTACAAGCTCCTAAACTTCAAAGATGGGGATGGGGCAAACAAAGGGGAACCTCGCTTGAGAGATAATCAAAGCGGCATCGCGCTTATATGAATTAGGCTCGCCGGCGACGTTGGCTCCATATGTGCCTGGACTCACCGTGCTTAAATAGCTAGGACGCTAAACTCATTGTTTCTTGCCGGATTCAAATGGGCTTCATTCTCATTACAAGATACTCTACTCCTTCCTATTTAGAGAGCAAGTATGGAAACCGATGTTTTAAAGACAAGGAACTTTGCCTTATTAGACACTAGATGTATACTTTAAGAAACCCACGCTCGTAACCTGAATCTTTAAGGGTTTAGGACAGCCTTATTAGCGTAGTTAGTTTGACTATAAAATCAACTACATTGCCCGCCATGGAATAGCAATCATAGATGCTAGACTAAATACACATCTAAACTTGTTAATTAGTTAAGATTACAATCATGAACCACACACAATTCGAAGAACGTTTCGCATTCGTAAAGTCAACGCTAGACCATGTATTTGGGATAAGTGTTCGCTATCCATCCCTTCACTTATTGCATTCAAAACCTAACTTCTTACCAGCCAAGCAAAATAACCCCCATCGAATATGACGAAAGATGCCCCTTCTCATACAACAACTTTATCTACCTAGTAGAACTACCACCACCAACCAACAACATCAAATCCACCATTACCCAGCAACCAGGCACGGTTCCTCTCCCAGATGGCATCTCCTCACTCATCATCCGTCTTTCCAATCCAGCAGCCGGACTCAACGATACAAACCGTATTGAAAATGAAGTTGCAATCATGGAACTCTTCAGAGATGCCTTGAGATCTTTCAAGCCGTCCATTGTTCCTGAGGTCTATGCTTGGGGTAGTGCAGCTAATAGTGCTCAAGGATGGACTATTCAACAATATATGCCTGGGGTTATGCAAGATGAAGCTTTCAAAAATATGGATGCATCGAGTAAAGGCTATATTCTTCAGCAGATGGCTGAGGTTCTTGTAGCTTTACAAAAGTATGAAATACCGGAAAGTATCAAGGACTTCGGTGGTCTCACTTTTGATGAGGAGGGTAAGATTATTAGTGCTCAGATGACGCTTTTGAAAGGTGGTCCTTTCACGACTTATAAAGAGCTATACCAGGAAATTTTAAGATTTCAACTAGTTGATTCGGAGGGGAGTTCATTGCTGAAGGGATGGGAGGCTAATGGTGTAAGGAAGAGGGTAGAGAGCTTCATCGCTAGGGGCCTTGATCCGATTTTCGCAAATCTGGAGGCTGATAGAAAGACATTGATTCATGGTGACTTTAGTAAGTGACATTATCTATTAAACATCTCTGGTAATTTTACAAAACTAACCACCACAATCTTAATAGCTACAAACAATCTTCTCTTCGACAAAGATTCACTCAGTCTAACAGCAATGCTTGATTTCGACTGGTCACACATCTCTAACACTACCGACGAATTCTTCCGCTCTTTTAGAAATACCGATGGTTCACTTCCAGGGCCTTTCTCTAAAGATCCAACTAATCAAGCTTTAAGAAAAGCATACCTTGAAGGTTTTCCTTCCGTTATGCCGGATTCCGTATCTGGCGAACAGTGGGAACAGGCAAAATTGTGGGATGAAGCTTTAGTGGCTGCTGGTACTGTGATACCCAGGACTGTTAGAGGAATTGAAGAGCTTTCGAGACTGTATGAGTTCTCTGAGAAGTTGTGTCCGTTTATGTTGTGGAATGAGAATATGTTGAAGAGGAAGACGGAGGAGGAGTTGAGCGTGGCGAGGAGGGAGGCTGAGGATGTTATTGTTGGGTATTTGGAGGATCATGGATTCTGATTGTTTGTAGGTATGAGAACTTTACTTGCTGTACACCGGCTTGACTGGACCGAACCAAGTTGATGGTTAAGGTGTGTCTTAGCGAGGTCGTTTCCGAAATTCTAAAAGTAACTTATTGATTTAAGTAATTCACTCAGCTGGATTTCCGAACCTATTGACACTAGTCCCAGTATCTTCAAAACTACTAATATCGTCAAGTTGGCATATTCCTCCAAAGCCTGTCCCATTATATTCCTCTATACACCTCATTTTAATCTGTACTCACACCATACTCTCTCACACAAGTCTGCATACTCTTTTCATCAACCCGCCATAGACGAGTTTTTTATAAATAGTTTTCAAAAGCTCAACCCATCCCTTGCGCTCGTCTTCCTACTTGCCACAGTAGTTACTGCCTCCCCGAGTTTGGTTGCTGCCTAGAACATGGTTCTTGCAAAGTGCTGCTGCCCTACTTTCCATGGAGAACTGAACTTAGTACCGTGAAGAGACGTACGCCTTACAACAACCAACCTATTGCATCTATACCAAAATTATAGCAACTATTGAAGTGATTGGTATAAAAGTGCTTAGTCTAACATGAGGTAATCTGTACTAGGCAATTGAGATTATTTATAACAAACCTTTGCAATTGAACTTTATCTCAAGCCTATGTTATTTCCGTCATATATTAACTAAATGATTACGCGGCAAGAAGATACTAATTCATCTCTTTCTAATTTTGTGCAATACTAGAACTCAATTAATTAATTACCTGGTCGTCCACGGAGCCTCTCCGCGGAGGCGAAAGAGCAAAAAAAGAAACAATTTGTGCATCTCACTGTAGTCTGGCCCCGCTCGCCCAAACAAAGACAAGCGAGCTCCTACCCCCATGTACAGTCATCAATCTCTCAAGACTGTAAATAAACCAGGAAAAAAACAAAAAAAAAATCAGACTTCTCAATATCACATTCATTTCACAACGCCCACAAAGAGACCCAGATGCTCTCTCGAGCTATAAAGAGGGCAGGAAGTCCAGATGCAGAAACTGGTCCTACAAAACGGAAGGTCAGATCATGTGACACATGTAGAAGACTGAAGACGCGTTGTGAGATACAGACAGGTTCGGGTTCAATGGTCTGCCATAGATGTTCTCTTTTGAGGTGGGTAAGATAATCTCATTGAAAGTTCATTATATCTCAACTAAATATGTTACACCATCAGACTCGAATGCTCCCTCGACGGTTCTGCCAATTCGCGGGCTCCGACACGTGAAGCTGCGTCTCCAAAGTCACAGGAAAATCATTCCCAGCCATGTCCGCATTCAGACTGTAATCAGAGGTAAAGACTATATAATCCTCCTCTCATCTTGTCCTCACTTTCTGATCCAAGTAGGTTACTTGCCGTTGAAGCTTCACTTGCCGAAGTAAAAGCTTTGCTAGACAGTGTCTTGCATGCACCCGGAAGA
Organism: Pezicula rhizophila; assembly: GCA_022190145.1. Classification (NCBI taxonomy): domain Eukaryota; kingdom Fungi; phylum Ascomycota; class Leotiomycetes; order Helotiales; family Dermateaceae; genus Pezicula; species Pezicula rhizophila. The sequence goes on from JAJONI010000414.1 coordinate 13,594, forward strand.
TCATCAAGTCCAGAAGCAGTTCGGGATAAAGCCAAGTCTCGCAGCAATGAGTTACTTGAGACAGGAAATATCATTTCACCAAAACATAATCAACATAGTGGACCGTTGGTTGCCGATCGAAATTCTCGAACTGCTCCTATGAGCTTAATTCGTGATATGAAGCAACATATCCTTGGACGAGATCGAGGATGGCATGATATGGAATTATCTGAAGATATTGTGAAGAAAGGTATTATCACTGAGGAATTGACGCAAACGCTTTTATCGGGGTAAATATCTTCCCTTCGACAGATCAATTCAAGATGGCTCATGATTGTGCAGTTTCACCCAACTTTCTCGTCGTTGGCTATTCATGAGACCACTCCCAGCAGCAATACGACAAACCTCCCCATTGCTATTCGCAAGTTGTGTTCTTGCTGGCTTGCATATCAATCCCAGTCTTCATGGTTCAGAGATCCATCACCAATTGTACCAACATGTCAGTACTCTTCTTAGCAAGTCAATGATTGTATCGCCATTATCATTAGAAGCCATACAGTCTATGCTCATTTTTTCCATGTGGAATTTGGTACCAAACAAAGATGCGGAGCATCTTGACACTTGGCTCTTGAGTGGTATAGCTGGCATGCATGGTATGTTAGCTATTAATTTCGAAAAGCTTGTCCAAATACGACCGGACGGCCTTGTGGATCCGAGATCGAGGGAAACATTACGGTCATGGAACTTGATTTGTCTTTGCCATCTACAGTAAGCTTTTTCTATACCCTCAGTTTATAGGAAACGAACTCTTTGGTTCACTTTCAAGAATTCTATATTCGGCGGCTGATAAACCATAGATTCTCAGTTGGAACTGGTAGACCACCAGTCCTTTCCCGGCAGTACCTCAGCCAATGCGAAAGTATCCTTAGTCTACCGTCCTACAACTTTCGAGATCAACTAGTAGCTGCAGGAGTAAAACTATATGACTCTCTCTGCTGTCTAGTCAACTCTGATACTGTACAAACAGACAGCTTAGTATGGGAAGAAATTGATGATTGGAAGAAAAGCTGCGGTCAATTTTATGGTACTCTACACCTACATATAAAACCACTTAAAATTAAGATTAAGACTAACAACCAGTCTAGAACTTGACTCTTCCAAACCTCTAAGATTCGCTTACTCCTGCTCATACCTAATTCTAGCCCGCCGAACCCTCAAGCATCTTTCAGAGGAGCCAGCCAAAGACCCCACCAAGACCACTAGCAGTGGTGATCTAGATCCAACCCTCTTTTTCCAGTTAGCAGTAGAGCATGCACACCGAATCTTGAATCTCTTCCTCGCCATGTCCGACCTAACAGCATTCGTGCGACCAGCCTACGAAAACCTCCTCTGTTCATTCGCAATGGTAACCCTAAGTGAATTTGCAGCATACCTAAAAGACGTCAATGCAACACTCGCATTAATGGAAAAGACATCACTACACGTGCAACTAGGTGGAAAAGCTGAACCTGTATCTAAATGGGCGTTGAATGTATTAAGGAAGTATGTGTTTGATCTCAAGCGAGCTTCAGGACAAGATCAAATTCAACAACAAGGAGGTGGTGATTTTGGGGTTGCAACAGATCAAGGTTTTGGTTCTTTAGGTGCTGGGAATATGGCTTTACCTAATGATTTTGAGTCGAGTGAGTGGGGGGTTGATCAGGATTTCCCTTCGTTGGAAGATATGTTTGTTGGTAATTGAGGAAGGGATATAGTATAATGGTGATGTATAACATTATATAAAGAAAATACCTCGGTTTGTTTTTCTCCTCTCTTGATATAGAGAAAAGCACTCTCGTTAATTACAACCTCGATAAGTTGCTCTATAGACACATCAACCACCAATCCCCCACCCAGCCAACATTCCCTCCATTCCTACCCCACCTCAAACAGCCACCTTTTGAACTCAATCACTCCCTCACCATCACAAGACAAATACCTACCTAGACACCCATTCGTCCTAAAAAATAAGCATTCCGCCGGTGTCTAAGCATCACCGACGCATTTCTCTCTCCTCCGACGGAGGAATAGGCGAGCCGACGGATGCTGACTTCATAGTCTACAACGCCCCAAGCCTAGCATCAAATTCCATTGAAATCATTGGGTTGAGTCCTAATCATGCATGGAAAGATAGTCGTAACTTGTCCACAAGTGCCGATAGTCAGTTTTTCTTTTTTGGTTTCGTCCTGAATATCCTTATTTGTATAAGGGAGTTTACGTTCCCAATCTCTTCTTGACTTGTTCTTTCTTAGTCGTCACTTTCATGCTTTCTTGCCCTAAAACATAACCTCCAAGATGGGACTTATTAGCCTCATAATCTCGCCATATATAGCCCTTCTCATTCCTATCTATATAGTACTCTACTACCTCCTCCCATACTTAACAACCTACTCCTCGCTCTCTAAATACCCCGGCCCCTTCACCGCAAAATTCAGCAACATCTGGCTCGGACTCTCAGCACGATCCGGTCAAAAATATGCAGCAGTAGATTGGGCGCATCGCAAATACGGAAAAGTAGTGAGAGTCGGGTTTAATCATGTATCTATAGCGGATGAACGTGCTTTACAAACCGTTTATGGACATGGAAATGGGTTTCTTAAAGAGTAAGTTAGTAGTAAGCTGGTAGTGGAATGAGTTTTACCAAGATTGTAAAATACTAATCAGAGGGGTTGGACAGTCATTTCTATGAAGCCTTCGTAGTAGGAACAACAGGACTCTTCAATACGAGGGATCGAGCCGACCATACAAGAAAACGCAAGATAATAGCACATGCATTCTCACCCAAATCAGTCAGCGAATTCGAACCACACATGACATCCAACCTAATCCGCTGGGTACAAGAACTGGATAGAATTTCCAACTCCAACTCCTCCGTAAACCACATTCACACCCCTCATGCCCGTCAGTTTGCAAGATTCAATGCCATGCCCTGGTTCTCCTACCTCGCATTCGATATAATCGGTGATCTAGCATTCGGCTCCCCATTCGGAATGGTAACGAAAGGTCGCGATGAAACAGAAGTACAATTAACACCCGGAGGACCAATATCCTACGCACCAGCCGTAGAAGTACTAAACAGAAGAGGCGAAGTATCATCAACGCTAGGCCTCCTCCCATTCCTACGACCCTACGCACAATATCTCCCAGACCCCTTCTTCACCAAAGGAATCTCCGCCGTCAAGAATTTAAACGGTATAGCCGTCGCAGCCGTAAGATCTCGAATCGACGCTGCGGAAAAGGGAGAGGTTGTGGGGAATGAAGATAGGAATGATATCTTGGCTAGGTTATTACAGAGTAAGGATTCGAAAGGGGAGAAGATGGGTCGTGCTGAGGTTACGGCTGAGGCTCTAACTCAACTCATTGCCGGTTCGGATACGGTTTCTAATACTTCTTGCGCTATCTTCTATTATATCCTCCATGGAGAACGTGCAGCTCCGGGTTCGGTTATCCCTCGCCTCCAGGAAGAACTCGATGCTGCTATTCCGGCACATATGGAAGTTGCTTCTTATTCGATGGTGCGCAATCTTCCGTTCTTGAAACGTTGTATTGATGAGGGTATGCGTCTTCATTCTACTTCGGCAATCGGACTTCCACGTATAGTAGCTCCAGGTCCTGGTGTCGATTTTGATACTTATGGGAATGGTGAGGAGATTGTTCATTTCCCACCCGGGACTGTACTCTCGGTACCATCCTATACGATTCATCACTTAGCTGAGGTTTGGGGTCCTGATGTCGAAGAATTCAAACCTGATCGTTGGCTTTGTCTTAACGAGAGACAGAAGACAGCTTTCAATCCATTCAGCTATGGACCTAGGGCTTGCGTTGGACAGAATGTAGCGATTATGGAATTGCAGCTTATTATTGGGACCGTGTTTCGGAGGTATGATTTCGAGCTTTATCAGCCTGTATTGGAGAGTCATGAGGGCTTTTCTAAGAAACCTAAGGAGTGCTTTGCGGGGATTAGGAGGAGGGGTGTTTAGATTGATGAAGGCATATCTATTTGCTTCGAAATCAATGACAAGAGTGAAAACACATCAGTTTGAAGAGAGGGAGATCTATCATCCATGAATGATGCCGACTCACTGGTGACGTCACTTAAATGTAGCAAGTTGATATCAGGACTGTGATTTGCAACAAGATCTATTGTATTTGAAACACAAATGCATTCTATTTTCTATGCCTGCATGAAAGCTACTGCCGAATTGAAGAACCCCATATCCGACTTTATGATTTTATCTATCATTGATGCATTCCCTTCATATCTCATCTCATTTGAAGAACATGAAGTCTGAGCATCCCAGCAAACCAGCAAAATCCAGGGTCGGCTATATCATGCAAGAAACGCTTAAGAGCAGCAAGAACAGCAGACTAAACCAGACATTCCCTGGGTTCGATTAACATACAATAAACCTTCTTCACTGCACGGTCTTGGAGGTTTTCCTCGAGTGGGTACCGCTGGATTGGGCCTTGGATGATGCACGCTCGCGGGTTGGGAGCTCCACGGTGCCGTTCTGGACTGGGGAGGACTTGTTGAATATTTGGGCACCCTCAACAAGTCTACGCTCCTCGTTCTTACGACCATTGACGAAATCTGGGTAGTTGAGAGTAAGCTCGACAGCGCCATTCACAATGTTATCAGCGGCCTCGACACCCAACATAAACGAATGATCTTGGTTTCCGACTTCGTATCTCCAGCTTCCGAATCGTCCACGAGAGTAGATGTCCTTAGCCTGGAGCTTGGGTAGAAGTTCCTTGAGAACACCCTCACGCTCAAGAGAAGGTGTTGGGTAACCGTGGTCGAAACGACGGTGGTAGGTGGAAACGATCTCATCGTCAGACTTGATCATATCAGTGTTGATGAGACCTTGGATCGAATCTCTAAGAATGTTCTCTTGATCAACTGGCTTCATAGAGGATTCAGAGATCTCCAACATGATAGACCAGTATGGCCCCTCTTGTGGCTCGCTAGACTTGGGCTTGCTACCGTCGGCGAGATATTGTGTTGCAAGCTTGACAGACTTGTCCGGCTGGTTGTATGGGGAGTAGTTTGAGAAGATGGTTGCGCGGTAGAAGGGGCAGTCCTTCTCTGGGAAGTAAAGCTACAGTTACAATTAGTAGGTTAATCAAATAAATTTCAAGCTACTCACCCAACACTTGTCCCCAATACGGTCGGGTCGCTCTCCTCTAATTCCAACACCAACTACGTGGGTGGACGAATAGAAAAGTCCCTTGCTTAGGTTGACCAACTCCTTGTCCTGCATTCGCTCAACAAGCTGGTCAACTGCCATGGTATTGATCAATTTCTTGTAGCCAATGGTCTTTCCATCTTCCAAAGTAACAGTATGCGCTTCGGCGTCAACTGCCTTTACTTTGCCGTGAGCTCCAAAGCGAGTCTTCTCCTTTGGCAGGGTCTTTGCGACAGCAATCCAGATACCACCAGTACCATCACGAGCTGGGAAACGGAAAGTAGCGTTGGGGCCCCAGTTTCCTGCGGTCTTGTTAAGAATGACGTTCTTGGTAACATTCTTGAGATCTGGTGCTGCAACACGTTCACCGAGCCATGTGCATTGCATCTTTAAAGGGGAATTAGCATGATCCTCCACAAATGGTTCTGGTTGGCTTACCTTGGTGGTGGGAACGGCCCAGACTTTGTAGTTATATGGTCTCATGAAAAGGTCTGCAATTCCAGTGCCCATCATTCGGACAATCCACTCATCGAAGTCCTTTGGCTTGGTGGTTGCAGTACGAGCTTCCAGAGCAGCATCAATCATACCATCAATACATTTTACCTGCTCTTCCTTTGGCAGCATGGAAATGTTGTTCTGGAATGGATATGGGACCCAGAGGTTCTGGCATCGGACGTATGAGACACGTTCGTGTGTGTACCAATCCTCCTCATTTGGCAGAGCCTCATCAATGCAGTCGTCAAAGTATTTGTAGTGGGAGAAGATAACATGGCCTCCGACATCGTAAAGCTGTAAGAGGGGGGGAGTCAGCCGAAGCGAGCATTAGCTTTGAATAAGTGATACTAACAAAGCCTTCTGGGGTAACATCTGTGGAAGCAAGACCACCTGGGATTTCGTTCGAGTCAACGATCAACCATGAAGGACCATTCTGCGATTGCCATCAGTTGTCAAGTTCGTTCATTTAGCGGTGAGAACGCAAAAGCAAACACACAATTTGATTCAAACGCTTCGCAGCACCGAGACCAGTGGGACCAGCACCAATGACGAGGACATCAACGTTGCTTTAGGTTTAAGGTTAGTCGAATTCTTCAGGCGTTCGAGGATATCTCTTGGAGAAGAGGTAGCAAGAAGGGTTCAGACATACATATCCGCCATATTGAAGAATTACGGGGTGTTGTTGACTTGGGGTGGAAAGTTGGAGTACTTGCTCACAAAGAAATGGAAATTGAAGCAGAGATGTATGTGTTGGGTTTGGAGTTTAGAGAGAAAAGCTCTACGATAGAGGAAGTGGACAACAAGAGAGGCCTCTATTGTGTGTACAGGGAGGAGGGGGGGTGTGCGATGGTAAATAACAGAGCAGATCAACTTGGAGGGGGAAATAATTTTAGACAGGGGGCAAACACGCGGCGGTCAACAGAGAGTGGTGGGTCTGGCAGGCCTGGTACCGGTACACCAAACCTAATTAATCTAGCAAGCCTCAAGCTTAATTACAGTACTTACAGCACGCTACAGAGATATACTAGGATACTAGGGCAGGGGAGGAACTGCTTTCTGCGAACGCTTATCGTTTTTTGTTAATATGCTTTCTACTTGAACATGAACATGGTTACCAAACTCTTATCTATTGGACGAGATGACAAGCGCGGCTGATGACAAGGACAGATTTGGGCAAACTTGAATTTAAGATTGCATACTTTCGGGCTTTATTTCTCCAACGGAAGCTTGCTCGATACTGTACGCAGTAGAGGCATACGTATTCTCGCGGGGCGTGGCGTACTTGTTTTGTTGTCCTATTCCTACGACGACTACTTTACGAGTCTGCACGCCACAGCGCCTCACGAAATTCAAACATAGAACATCAAACACGAGCATATCTCGAAACTCGTAAGGCTGAGTCGTGTCTTCTGAACCCTAAGCAGCGCCTACCTCGTGTCATCATCTAGCATCTTGCGTTTTGAGTATATTTTGACGACACCAGACTACTGCCGGTAGAACCAACCCTTCAACCTTTTTGCCACGCGGGTACAAACTCCAATGTCTCCATCAGCCAAAAATTCAAAATACTAGTCGAGCTAGCCTGCTACTGTACTACTTCGGTAAATGATATGACCCCACACAGCAAATTGCCCATGGAGAGAGATATAATTTTGCGGAAGATGATCATATTGAGTTGACCAATGCCTGAGGGGCCCTTAAATCCAGAGCTGCATGTCTCCTATCTCTCACAAGCAGTGCACAAGCAGCATCCTTCATGTCGTAATTGTGTGCAACCTGTATGTCATTACCCCTTTACTCCTCATTCCCCCGAGATAGTCACGACGATAGACAGCGAATTGCATAAGGATCTTCAGAATGGTTCATACACACCTCAGCATAAGAGCACTAACGACAGGGATTTATATCTGGTGGAGCCTCATCTGAAGTCACTCGAGTCAACCACCGCTTCTCTCGGATATCAGATGCTCACAAGAGAAGCATCCCCTGAATTAAAAGAGGGAGTCGTAAGAGTCCAGGCCAGTTAATGCTACTATAGAGTATAGAACTTCCCAATAAGGCTGTTGTACTAATAGTACGATGTACATTACAATAAATAATATGTTGTTTCCGAATAATCAGGAACAGTGGTAAAAGAATGAAAGAATGTTCTATGGCGGAGTACCTTCAGAAGTTCAGAGTTCGTGGACCGTCAAACGTGCTCATGCCGCATGCCTCTAGGTCCACTGCTCTAGGTATCATAGGCTGTTGAGAGATTAACCAAACGTGAAACAGATCTGCAATCGAGAATGCTGGCAGAGAGATGTTGATCGGTCCACTGGACGGATGCCATTAGAAACAAGCTTCATCAATCAATGTCAAAAATGTCCAGTGCACGATGATGACATGGAGAGATACCAGACGATAAACGATGATTTGTGCGGAAGGACAGGAGTAGTTAGGAATAGAGCAGAGAGACCCTGTTGTGTTTAATAATAATAATAATAAAGAGACACGAGCTGCACTAACTTTCTGCGATTAATTGTGAAGAAACAGAAAATAAATGGGCGTCGTCAACCAGAAGCATTCTGATAGACTGACAGACGCGTTAAAAGGCAAGGATATAAATAGATGAGGCCTACAAAATAATTTGGAGGGCTCGGAGACTGGTGGAGGAGGACGGGAGGGAGGGGGGAGGGGGGTTAGTTCGGGTCACACTGGGGGTTCAGGGACTTCAGGCAAGAATTTTAACAATTTTAATGGGGCGGGAATGGTGAAAGATCCCTGTAGAAAAGGTAGAATCACTGTGTGGATACAGAAGGGATACAGGATAGGGATATGTAGGGGGGGTGGTGGTGGGCTTACAGGGCCGCCAATTTCACACTAACGGGCCGCGCTACTTTACTGATTGCGCGGTGCCACTTTACAGTTTACCAGTTTACCACTTGGCTCCTTCCCACCTCGTCAATAATATCTCTGTGTCCCCCCCAGCTCAGACACCCTCTGAAATCTTTTTTTTTCTGCATCTCGAATTCCATTCCCCATTATTCCCATTGCTGGTTTCTTTCTTTTCACTGCATTTGGCGCAGACGAACAAGACGATATACAGCTCTTGGAACTCCAGTCGTGACCTCCTTTCCTCCAGGCGCGACACTTGATCCATCGCTATCGCGACTTGCCATAACCAACTTCTCTTTACGATCCTTACCCCTTAGCATTACCTCAATACCCTCACTTCATTCCGGTCGCAACAATGGGAGCCGATGAAAAGGTCCGTGTCTCTGGAGAGGGAGTCCGCACTCCAAATGCTCCAATTCTGCCAACGGTCAACCCTCTATCTGAGAAGCCAGAGCCCGCAAAGGCGGCCCTACACCCCGCCGCATATGTTATGTGAGTAATACGAGCAGCTCTCAAGTCGCAATTCAGCATACGAGAGAGAGAATAAAGGCTGACCCAATCTGCAACACAGTGTATGGATCTCATTGAGCTCAAGTGTCATTCTCTTCAACAAATGGATCTTATCTACCCTCGGTTTTCGTATGTCGAAACAACAGCCTCGAACAACCCAGAGCACTGGCTAATAATCTCCAGACTACCCTGTTCTCCTCACATCATGGCATCTTGGTTTTGCAACCCTCATGACTCAAATTCTTGCCCGCACAACAAAGCTTCTCGATGGGCGCAAGACGGTCAAGATGACCGGCCGCGTATACCTCCGTGCAATTGTACCAATTGGTGTATTCTTTAGTTTGAGTTTGATCTGCGGAAACTTGACATACCTCTACTTGAGTGTATCATTTATTCAAATGCTGAAGGTATGGACAGTCTGGATTACTTGTGCCAAGGACAAAACAGCTAACAAGCAATCTGCAGGCTACTACACCAGTTGCTGTTCTACTTGCCAGTTGGGCACTCGGGGAGTCCGAACCTAACATGAAGAAGCTCTTCAACGTTTCATTCATTGTTATCGGAGTTGTCATGGCGTCTTTCGGAGAGATTGATTTCGTTTTGATTGGTTTCATCTACCAGGTTGGAGGAATCGCCTTTGAGGCTATCCGACTTGTCTTGGTTGGCAAGCTCCTCAGCTCAGCCGAGTACAAGATGGACCCTCTGGTCTCATTGTACTACTTCGCCCCAATCTGCGCCATCATGAACTTCTTCGTAGCCCTCTTCTGGGAGGTTCCTAAAGTCACCATGACACAAGTATACGCAGTTGGTCTCTGGACTTTCCTTGCCAACGCTATGGTTGCATTCTTGTTGAATGTCTCGGTTGTTTTCTTGGTTAGTTGCTCTACAACGATTTGCAGGATACCCGCTAATGATGATTTCCAGATTGGCAAGACCTCTTCACTCGTCCTTACTCTCTGTGGTGTCCTGAAGGATATTCTCCTCGTCGCTGCATCCATGATTATCTGGGGTACCGTTGTTACTGGCCTTCAATTCTTCGGTTACAGCATTGCTCTCGCTGGTCTTGTCTACTACAAGCTTGGTGCGGAGCAACTCAAGGGATACTTTGCCGAGGGTGCACGACAATGGGCCGACTTTGGCGCACGCCGCCCAGTTCTGCGCAAGCTCATTGTTCTCGTTTCTGTCGTCTTGACCATTTTTGTTCTCCTTGGTGGCTTGGCACCAACGTACGCCCCTGAATACGACCCAAAGACCTACCTCAACGCTGCCAAGAATGCTGTTGGAAGCACATGAAAACTTTTACTGTAAATAAAGCGTATACGGAAGTTGCAGAAGCGGACTTTTCGACCTCTGCGATGGTACGGGAGTTGGGGAGATTTATGAAATATGTGTTTTGTAATCCTGGCTACAAAAACTAAATCCGGGTAATGCGGTAGCGAATAAGGGGGCTACACTTTTGCGGCATACGACACACGAACTTCGATTCCTTCTCTTTTGTTTGCAATCATTGAGCACAATGTGGCAGTCATAGAACGCTGGGAACCATGGGGCATGTATAGAATAAAGGCGCAGGAGCGCCTTATGTTGGCTTTCGATACCTTCTGAAATTAGACATGAAAATGAAAAAAAGTACAATAAAAACCAGAACCTATGCGTTTCTATTGCAGTGACATTTGTCAAATTGCGAGGTGACCTGAACACACTCTCGAAATACATTTAACTCTCATCAGCTGAGAACAGCTCCAATACCTCAATGATAAATGTCTGTTCCCTAATCCGATCACAGCTCCCGTAGACATCCTGTAGTGCTGTTGACTCCTCAAACCACTGCAGTTCCAGGCTGCGCAACACGCTATTCTACAAATTCATAGCAATATACTCACCTCAAGAAACAAGAAACTGTTTGATGGTAAGAAGAAAGACGCGATTACCTGCTAGAGAATTGGTGTTGTCAGATAGAGGCAATTAGGTAGGTGGTTTAATGTAGTGGGGATTAGTTTAAGAGGGTGAAAAATGGAAGGGGGAAGGTGTGGTATATTGGGGGATGTTGATTGTTTTTTTAGGGGGGAGGATGGCTGGGGAACCCAGTGTTGTTAAGTGGCAGGTATATAGTACTATATGCTTTTGCTTTGTAACTATTAGCGTTCTAGAACACTACTCTTCGCCCTATCTTTTTATCCCCCGCCACCCTTTTTCAGAAAACATTTTTTTATTGTAGTCTATAGAATTATATACCTTATCTTTCCTTGTTTTCTGACTAGTGTACGAATATATCTTAGAACACAACACTTTA